>JBBPLN010000898.1:0-12052 GCA_038089815.1 Sutorius eximius
CAAGTGGTATGAAAAAGCTGCTTGTCTCCTCAACAGCAGTGAAAGATCTGCTGCCATTGACAAACTCCAAGGACACCAGTTCTTCCACACCTTGCTCCTGCAACCCTGCTCCAAACCAGAATGAAACCCCAATGCCATGGACATTGACATTATTTGTGTCACCAAGATGACCCCAGAGGAATGACTGTGCTTCTGTTGCTGCATGAGTGGGCATACCAGCAATGCCTGCCCAAACTTCCCTTCAGGATCCCAAGGACTGCTAAAGAAGAAAAACTCTTACATCCAATAGGTAAAGGAAGAAACCATCCCAAACCTGAAACCAGTGGAGGATGATGACAAAGATGAACCAACTGTAGGCATGGTTAGGTTCACTTTAACCAAGAAGAGTTTTTAAAAGAGAGACTTCATTCGATACAAGGTTCTCCCCAGTCTCCTACATATGCATCTGTACTTGTATTGTCAGTAGTCAATACTATGCAAATCCCTGTTCAACTACTCGATCTTTCACACACCATGAAAATCATTAACACCTGTGCTCTGGTTGACAGTGGCACTGAAATCTCCTGCATCAATTGGTATTTTGCCAAGAAACATCAACTCCCCCTCCATTGCCTCAAAAACCCCCTCAAGTATATAGATCTAGTGTACCTATTGTACCATTCCTCATGCTGGTTCTCCTCTTACTTGCCTTGGAATTGTACTTGCTTCACTTGCAATCCACATTCTCACATCTATAAGCTCCTGGCTGTCCTTGCCAGTGTTCTAAGCTACGTTACTCCAGTAGGCTCAGTATACTCCAACCTCAGATACATGCCTTCATTGTTGTGCAGTTACCAACACTTACAACACTTCAAATCCTTGTCATTGCACTGTCACTTGCACCTGCAACTCTTTGCCTTTGCCTGGGAGACTGTGTCTGCCCTGATCAACCTTGGGTCAATTATATGTAACACAGCCTAATGGCATTGTTACAGCAAGTGCAGTGATCAGAGATGCTTTGGTATAGAAAAAAAAGTAATACTGATGAGCAATGGAAGATAGGAGAAATGATGCTGCATCAGAGAACAGCCTTAGGACAGGTAAGGTTCACCAAGAAAAAGGTAAGGCTATGAAAAGATAATCAGTAAAGAATGAAGAAAAATTCATCAATACAATTGCAAGTATAATTGTTCCTTAGTCCCATGTGAAAGAAATAGAAGGAGCAGGCAAGTGAACTCAATCCTAATCCAACTATAAGAGAGAAAGGAAATAAAATAATAATTATACTCAATGTCCAAAGGGAATGAAGGGTAAAAGGCAGGTCCCAAATAGAATGGTCCTGGTACAATGAGTCCAACCCTCTGGTATTAACTAACTATAACAGTTGGCTTTGTGCTGCCCAAACTTACTCTGTGGTCAGACTGTGTCACACAGTGTGTGCTTTTGAACATTGTGTCCATGTGTCACCCAGTTGCCACCTTATATTGAACAATAGTGCAGTTGAAGATCCATTGAAGCATTCTCCCCTTTTCCACCTGGTTCATTCAACCAACTTGCTTTTTCATCACCACCCTCATCAGATCTCTTTTTATTGAACACTGTACATATGTGCTCTCACTACTTTTGTGATGTTCACCCATTGCCTTTTGGCACTTTTCACAACCACTATGACAAGATACATCCCTCAAACTCACTTCAACAGTGGTAAGTACTATTATGTAGTATTTATGGTACTATGGAATCTATCACTTGTGACATCAACAGTCTAATGGATAACATGTCCCAAATCATGATGTACAGTGGCTCAAAAAGGTGTTCCAATGTTGGAGCATTTTGGAAAGCTTTGATATTTGTGAGAGAACCATGAGGAATTGGCCATAGTGTCTGCAGGGCCACTGATAGCCCTAACCCTTGCCCTTAATTTGTACACTTAGTCATGCAATTTAGTTATCATGACACAGATATAATCACTTCAAAATGACATTTCATTGGGACACTTTTTTGAGAAGTATGCTAACAATCATTATTTAACAAATAGCATAATAATTTGACTGTTCCTCGTGGATCTAATGTGCCACTCCTATGCATTTACACAAATTACACAATCCCAAGTATGTTTATCATGATGCAATCAACCCCTACCTTAATATTTAGTTCATTTTGTTGAATTAGCAATTCCTCCTTAGAATTAACACTGTTACTCACTAAATGCCATGAAAAACTGATGTATAGAAGCCCACTATGACCAGAGTCATGAATAATATTTATTCAGGCAAAGAAAGTAGGAATTTGAGATGTCCTTTCATATCTTACTCCACTGAGAGGAGGTGAGTTATCTCTAGTGTTACCACTGGAGGACTTGAATGTGGGATTAAAGTGATTTACTTCATCTATTCTGCCCTCCATTCTCATCTTGTTGCATACTGCTTGTAAACCTCACCAACTTGTATTTTTTGAAAATTAAATTCAAGAAGTAGAATGCCAAATGGTTATCCTTCTCTTCCAAGGATAAGAATTACACTGCGGAGAACTTCACTAAGCATATTTTAATATATGAAATCAAAATAAACAATAATCTGGCTAGATGGAAGGTACAATATATTAAAAGCAGCAAGGAAGATTTTTGATATAAAGAAGATCAATGGATCAGTGATGACTTACAAGTGTATTGGTTGGGACAGAAAAGGAAATCCTTTGAGGAATAAAATAGGAATGGATGGTAAGCAGTATATATACTTCTATATATAAAAGTTATCCACTCTTCTGCATATATAATTTAAAAATTTTCAGAGGAGCACAATCCTTTTACAAGGAAATAATCTCAGATACATCTCCATTAGAGTTTGAAAGTACTTCAACATTCACAGAGCCTGAAGTTGATTAATTGACATGGTTTCAAAACCATTATCAATTGACATTTTCCAAAAAGATAGATCAACTGCTATGTCACATGGTTATAACAAGCTTGTGGGGTTTAAAAGTGTATTGTAGTGGAATGAACCATGTCAAAGGCAGGAAAGCATTAAAAAAAATAAAATGTGTTCCTAGGAGACAAGACAATGTGATAAAAGGAAAGAAAGTGCATGTTAGACATGAAAACTCCAAAATAGGAATGTTTCTCAAAAAAGTGTTCCAATGACATACCATTCTGAAGAGATTATATCTCAGTTCCATGACAACAAAACCACATGACTAAGTGCTCACATTCAGGGCAAGGGTTAGGGCTATCAGTGATCCTGCAGATGCTATGGTAAAATTCTTCTGGTTCTTTCACAAATGTCAAATCCTTCCAAAATGCTCCAATATTTGTTACAGAGCCATCGTCCACTTTTTTATTGTTCTCACCAGAGATCTCTGAGCCTGATCAGATCTCAGATCAGATCTAATCTCCGATTCCGATTTAATCTATCGTGGCAGATCTCATCAGTACGTTTCTTCCATTCTGCCACACCTCACTACCTACACGCCGCTTTCATCTCCATCTCTTCCATTCTCTAGCGGCTGTACTTTACCTATTTAGTTACATACCTTCCCGCACCTGCCCTTACGTAGCACATGCACTCATGTATATAAAGTAGCACACTGTGGACTATAGGTCCCCAGTTTGATATACTCGAGTTCTCACATCACATCTCTTGACAACGGTCATCAGAGTCGCTCGATGTTGAGCTCTAAGCTCCGTGAGTCCGCACATCTCCAACACATGCAACAAGCCTCAAGCTTGTACGAGTCTTCCGCTCATCACTCCTCGAACGTCCCTCCTATCGCTCCGGCCTCTTCCCGTCTAACACGCCTCTGGCTTGTTTCAATATTGGGACACTTTTTTGACCCATTGTGTGTTCCTGAGCCCCACAATGGTGAGGAGGAATTGCACAGTCAAGTGGATGGGCAATTTGAGCCTATCAACTGTTCCAATGGCTCCAACTCTTTTTCAAGGAGTTCTATGAATGTTGTCTGCATATGCTTGAAACAACCCAAGAAGCCTGATAGGGCTGTAGGTTGCCAGCTAGAGCTAACAACTCAAGAGTGTAGTAGGAGCTTGTGGGGAAGACTCCAAGTGAACTAAACTGGAGTTCACTGGAGCGGGTCTTAGCCCTTAAGTACTACTCAAGGGTATGTACATGTTTGTATCGTATCTAATGATCTACTACCATAGATAGACTAAGTGACACACAGCCTGCTATTGGCTGTGGATCAGAATGGAAGCATACATAGCCTTCAAGGCTGTGGGATGGAGGTTGAATAGAAGCATAGGTCATAGGGTATAATGGAAGCGAAGTGCTACAGCCTCAAGGCTGTGGGCAGAGATGAAGGAGAGGCACATAGCCCCAGCTTTAGGGTTCGACCCTTGGCCCTAGCCTGTGCACATAGCATGTGTTGACATTCTAGACATCAGAGTACGAACTCTATAATAATGTCAACTAGGACAAATAAAGGAGATTGGATCATAGATCCGAGATAAGATAAGATAAGGCTGATCCAAAGCACAACGACTTGCAACGTCTGGCGAGTGAGTGGCATTGGCGGCTAATGAGTCAGTTGGGACTCTATCCTGAGGGAGCAGTTTACTGACGTGCTGAGGTCATGTGACTGTGTGAAATAAGGGCAAAAAATATACCCCTATAACAATGCTAAAGTGGACAAGCAAATTCTATGTCCTTTTCTTAATTATTTGAGCCATCCCCCTCTCCTCTCCACTGTTTTTCCTTCAAGTATTATAAATAGCATTATGTGGACCCTTGACTAAACCTATCCTCCCTTTCATGCCCTCCATGTATAATATGTTTTTAATATGGATGAATTACAGTACATGATACAACTATTGGAAAGGTCTTATTATTTACTAGATTATATAAGGTAAATGAGCACTAACATATCCCTAAGTATATATTTCATCTCTTCTTCCCCAGCAATACAGCACATCAAGATGATGTGTATTACAATATGATTGACAATTTGGACAGCTATGAGCCTGCCTCTGAGTTCTTCCTCTTTAAGTAACAGGTATTCAACTCTGGACTATCAATTGATCCCAATCTCCACTTGTTTTCACCCATTCAAAACCCATTCAGATCTTGCATCCATATCTCCTGGAACTCAGGTGTACCTGTTTTGGCTTCCAACCTATTCCACTCCAACTACTCCATTACCAACATTGTTTGTACCACAACCCTCAGGCTTTCCAACCTCCCAACCCTTTCCAATTGCTTCTACTTTAGTCATCCTTTTATCCAAGTTACTTACTAAACTCCATGATGACCCCATGCTGAATGCGATTACCTTCACATTGGCTGATCATTTCACCTGGCACAAAATCTCTATGGCTGAAACTAACTTCTATGGTTCACATGGCCAGTGGATGGTGCAGTACTCCTGCCAGACTGGTTTTTCAAAATGAATGTCATTCCAGTAAGTACAAATACTGACATTCTTATTTAGACTAATGAATGCACTCTTAAAAGGGTTTCACAACACTACCTAGAGGTTGTTAATACCTAGAAAGAACACCACCTTCCCCAGTCCAATTAGCTAGGCATATCAAACAATCAAAAATGCAAGTATCTATGAGTAGTCAAGAGAAAGATTTCCACTCACATCCTTTCCACCAATGTTGTCCTGATGAAAGATCAGGATCATGAAACAATTTACAACACTATCTTTGAAGAAGCATTCATTGATATCTTTGGTATTGTCTGCTCCCCTATTCTACTAACAATCACCTATGCCAATATTGACTGTCAAATTGGCATTTTAAAAATATGTCAACCAGTCTGTTAACAGGCTGTTTGAGTTATAGCCCCCTCTTTGCAGCAGTCTGAATATAGTGGCTTGTAGAACAAGCAAAGTGGAGGATCTGCTCTCACTGGAAATCCATGCATGTTTTCACCAGATCTTGGACATTGTATGTAAATCAATAAACATTCAAAATGAAAGCTAACTGCTTTTATTTAGAACACATCATTTCATGCATGAATGCTTTCAAGATGTCATCACTAACCTCATGGGTGGAATTGAAATGTGGTGATGTTATTGACCCTTCATCAATGACCCCTCTCATGGCATTCATGATTGGGTCTTAAGTTGTGACTCTGAAGCAGCAATTATCTGGTGTTGTTGAGGAATAGCAGGCATCAAATAATCATTTCCTCAATATTTGCAGACAAGTTCAGTCCTTTATCACCAAGAATGTCATGTCAGATGACTTGGCATAACAAAAATTCCTTGACTACTGTGGTTTGATCATACCATTTGTCTTGCATTGCCTCATGGGACCTTGTAATGCCACTCATGGCCTTGCAAGACTTCAGACTTTTCACTGATGCATAAAATGAATGGTAGAAGTCTGAGATGCAACCAAGCTGAACTCTCATCACTGCCCCTTCCCAGACCACATTTGTGATATCTGCACATGAAAATATAGGTGAAATTGGGACAAGAAGAGCAGATCCAGGATTGAAGTATGAAATACTGAGGACATTGAGCTGGGATCAACTTGCACCAATGGTGGGTTTTACATAGTAACCAGTGGTATCTTGTGGTGGCAATGTCTATCAGTTGATTGGGTATAGACAGAGTAACTGATGTCATGGCATAGATTCCAGAGTGACAACCAAGGTTCATGGATTCTGCCAGTTCATGCAAGGCTGCAAGATCAGTGTTAAAACATTGGATAATATAATTAACAATAATTTGACCATGAAAGACCATTTTAAGAGGGTCAAGATGCAGAGTGTCCAGAGCATTTAAAGTGATCACTGATGCACATCCAAACCTCAACATCTGTCAGTGTAAACAATATTCACCCTGGTATGGCCATGTATCACACAAAGGTATCACAAAGTGGACAACCAAACTGCAAGCTAATAAGAATAATGTAGAGTGTGTTGTATGTGTTTTGAAGGGGCATAAAAGCTGTTCAAGACCTGAGGGTGATCAATCATGGTCAGCAGAAAGGGAAGAGCAAAATACATCAAGGACCTCAGCAGCAATGACTTTGCAGTGGTACTGCCCAAGGTGGAGATTGCCATTGCTACTGCTGTGAGCAGATATAAAATGAAAATGAGATTGGTAGCATTCAACTCTATAATGATTTTTCACCTGCTTCTTTGCCAACTTGGTATATATTTTGATTCCCTCAGCTGTACCTAAATAAAAGAGGATGTCAATCATGTTGAATCTTGATTGATTTGGGAAATATGGTTTTATAAAATATTTCAGCACCAAGACTGGACCACCAACTGGCATTGTATTGAGATGGAGATGGTCAATGGTCAAGAGGAAAGAATGCATATATGAGTTATTAGTGAACTGGAACTCCTTGACAACAGGGGCAATGGAAGGGTGGGTTTTCCATCCTGGTAAAAACTCTGTTATATAAATTAAGAAATTGTATACCAAACATCACTTGTAATACTTACTTGATAGGGAGAAAGCAATCCTGCTGATTTCCTACCTTTTTAAAAATGTGACAAGACATGCAGATGTAGATATGTAAATGACTACCAGTGACAAAATAATTGAGTGATGTTCAGATGAGACTAAAACACATTGGGGGCATGTGTGGGAGATATGTTATACAGGAACAGCTGGCGAGTGCCATCAGTACATATTGGAATTGACACTATCCAATGGAAGCAGCAGCAGTGTGTGCAGGTGCAAGCTGAGCCACAAGAAATGGAAGGTGATCAGTGGAAACACTCACTGATAACATGATGGTCTAAGGTGACTAGTGTCCCTTATGCCAATATCACAATAGCCCAGGTGTTACCATAGTGAGAATGCTAAGATGCAAGAGACAAGAGTCTGTGGTGCACTCTAGTCAAGAGTAGATGTAGTGTTGAAACAACCAAAGGAGCAAATATGCTGCAGGTTGCTCTAATTCAAATCAAGACTGAAAGAAGTGATAGTGGGAAAACTCCAAGTGAACTTAACTGAGGTTCATTGAGGTGAACTTGACCCTTTTATACTACTCTGTAGTGTATTCATGTTTGTAGCAGATCTACTAATATATTACTATAGATAGACTAATGACAACACAGCCTGCTATTGGCTGTGCAGTATGGAAGCACATATAACTTTCAAGGCTGTGGGAAATGGAAGGGGTGGAGATGAAGTACATGAGGCATAGAATGGAAGTGTACAGTCTACAAAGTTGTGAAGTGGAAATGGAAGCATAGCTATGTACAGCACAAAGATGAAGATCAGAAGGAGAAGCTGTACATGGATGCTGTGATGTATACAGTAGAGTATGAACTCTATAAAAGGGTAAACATGGACAAACATAGGAGATTGGATCATAGATCCGAGATAAGATAAGATAAGGAACTGATCCAAATGACAACAACTTGCACAACTGGTGAGTGAGTGGCATTGGAGGCTAATAAGCCAGCTGGGACTTGATCCCTTGTGGACAGTTTCTTGATGAGTCTAGGTCATGTGACTGTGTGAAATAGGGGCGAAAAATGTACCCCTGTAACAAGTGTTGTATTGGTTGTAACCCAGATACAAGTGTGTGTGAGAAAAGCAGTAAGGAATGTGGGCTGTAAGGACATCCTTATATACTATCTAGCTCTGTGTTCAAGCAGAGCTTGAATCATAGGGCATGGACCATGTATCCTTATATGGATGTCCATATAAGGGAATATTCAACCAGTGGTTGTAACATAAATGACTATTTGAAATGAGGGTGAATAGCCATTGGCCAGTACTTTAGTACCATGCCTTAGGGTAGGCATATGAGTCATATTGAGTCAGTATGATTCATCATGATGTCATCAACCATTCCAGACTTATCATATGATTGTTCTGGATCATACAAGTCATGTGATGTGATGTGACTGTGTTGTGTGATGTTCTAGACTGTGATCATGTAATCTCTGAAGTCACATGTCAAGCCATCTAGACATCAAGGAGCAAATACTATAAGCATGGATATCTGAAGATGAAGATGAAAGCTTATAGTTTTAACAGTATACATGTGACAAAGCTAAAACAAGATGATTAGCAGTACAATCCAGCAATTATGATTGTGCATATCTCCACTGTTCACAGATGAATCCAACTTATAAACTGACAGTTCCACTTTGGTGGTTAGAATAGGATCATCATCCACTGGCATGAGTGCCTTGACCCTTGACACCTTCATTTGCATGCACACTCTGAGACTTGGTGTTGTGATATGGAGTGCTTCACTGTCTAAAGTCTTTTTGGATGCTTGTTTGGTCCAAGTTATACTGTAGTATTGAAGCAACCAAGTCAGGGAAAAACAATGGTTTCTCAAGTTGGCAGTTGCTTATATATAAGCTCACTTGTCAGTCAACCACTATGCCCTGCCCCCTGCCACCATTGCTACTCCCATGGGCCATTAACAGCAGTTTTAATGCTCAGATTGCCCCACCACCCTGCTAGGCAAAGCTGATCCCAAATGATCTTAATTATGCTGTCCAGGTTCACATATTTCCAATGGAAATTAGTCAGTGTCATCATAGGAGGTCAGCCTTGGCCATGCAGACTGGCTTTCCTTCTTCAGCTTGACCTCTATTAGCTTGAGAACCTCCAAGTCATTCATTCTGCTAGTATACTTCTAATAAAATGAGTGTTTTTTTAGGATTAAAGTCCATCAAGAAGAACATCCCAAATCATTTAGACTTGCAAGAATTGGAGAAGAGCGATCAATTCTTAGACATGGTATTTCAAAATAATGGAAAGGCTTGAGGTACATCAATCAAGTGGCTCTTTCCTGATGTGGCACCCATGCTTGCTAAAAGCAGCTTATGTGAGCAGAGCAAGAGCAAAAGATCTCCTTCTGCCCAAGGCTGTGCATGAAAGAGAGGAGACAGCCATCAAGGACTCAGTTGATGTTATTAGAAAATAAAAGCATGTCAAATATTGGACTATTGGGTACATGTTTTGCTTTTGCTGTCCCACTCCTGCCATCTCTCTTCCTGCATATGAGGGTCATCAGTGGAAAAACTTTGACAGATCATATGATGATTATGAAAGAGGCCCTGTTTTGGAGAGTCTGAAATAGGATCACAATCCATATGAAATTGTGGAGGAGCCCTAGTATCATCCTAGACTGGGGATCTCCTTCCAAGATTATGGGTATTGTCTCCTAAGCTCCTTCAGTCAAATGTTCTATCATGACCCATTCATCAAAGTCATGGATTATATCATCCCTGTAGGCACCACAAAAAACTATGATCCCTTACTTCAAATTATTGACCATGTTGTTGGTAACCATTGACCCTTTGTGATACTGGCTTTTGTACTTACTGGGTTTCTCCAGGAAAATATTTTCTTGATCATGGACAAACTTCCTCAAACCCTCATGCTCAAGTTCAAGTAAATGATGCAGTCATCATGAACATCATACAAATACTTCAGGCCAGCACTTCATCTCCTAAGGATCTCATTAAGACCTTCATCCCTGGACAAAATGAACATGGTCACCATATCTGCATCAATCCAGAACTGGACCATGTCTCCCTGACCATGGATGACCTGGATGTGATGGTAGACATTGATATCATCATTTGGGTGACCCACTCCCTTCATTTCTGCACACTAGAGCATAATTTGGATATTTGGGACATTAGGTATTGTCAGTGGGCAGAAAAAATGAATAAACAAGCCTAACTATGAGTGACACCATCTTGTTGTGTCATGCTTAGTTAGGCTTACCAACCAGGAAGTATAGGTGGGTGACACAGGATGCAGGTAGTCACAACTGTCACAATGACAACAGTGATCTATCAAGGTATCACATATTTCTGGGGGTCCTTAAAATGTATGATACATGCAATACTGTGCAAGAGTGGCTGAAAGCACTATTTCAGCAAACTTGTCTGATAGTCTGATGTTGCTGTCAGAAGAGTACAGTATCACAGCATGTGGTGCATGGTACATATTGTATACATAGTAAGCCCAGGCTCCAGAGTCCATCTGTAGCATTTGCATCCCTAGCATTCTGATCAACAGATGAACTGCCCAAGAACTGCTAATCTCACAAGTGCATTCAGCATTGGCACATCTCAGCACAAGCAAGACCTTGGCTTATCTGCAAGACCACATCTGGTGAAAATCAATGGTTGATGATGTGCAGAAGCACTGGAACTTGTGCCAGACCTGCAAGAGGAGTAAACCTCTGAATCAGAAGCCATATGGGCTGCTGAACCTGCTGAATGTATCTGCTTGGCCTTGGGATTCCATAAGAATTGACTTTGTCAGACCATTACCTCTATCAAAAATTGAGACAATGTGTTTGACTTGATCACTGTCATCATAGATCTCTTGACTGCCATGGCCTACCTGATGTAGGATCACCCATATGGCAAAGGACATTTCTGAGTTAATATTCACCAAAGTCTACAAGCACCACAGTTTGCCTGAGTCAATCATTAGCAATTGAGACATTCTCTTTATAAGCTTGTTCTGAACTCACCTGACTTGCTTTATTGAAGCAGAGCAGCACAACTGAGCATGCCAACTGAACTCTTGGTCAGGTGTTGCAATCTTATATCAGATCAAATCAGTGCAATCAGGTGCCCAGGTTACCTGTGATAGAGCTTGCCATTAATGCCACTTGATCTGAACCTATGGGGTACTCATCTTTCTTCCTCAATTCAGAGCAACAACTCCAAACCTTTCTTTGGAATGACACTAAATCCAATGATGTTTCATGTGCAAAGCTGTGGTGGATGGATATGAGAGAGTGGGTTGTGGTTGTCTACTGATACTGAGGAATTGCCCATCACCCTGATCATTGTTGTTGTTATGGTGAGTGCATAGTTATCCTTGCATGTGGATAAGAAGGTGGGATCTGCTGGTGGGACAGACATGGAAAGATTTCACTACAATATAAACAATAACAAATACCTACTTGGTGATGACATGGGTCATGCTGCCCTCACCATTGTGCCATGTTGCTGTCATCGCATTGTTGTCCCCTCTTGCTCTACACCCTCACTATCCCTGTTGCCCATCACCTTGGCATCCACCTTATCTGTGGATTGTTACAACCAAGGCCTAAGTGGCACTTGGCAAAACCTGACTGACAGCCAAGGGTGAAGGT
>JBBPLN010000899.1:0-12051 GCA_038089815.1 Sutorius eximius
CATCGACATTCCTATCCACGCGCGGTATGGCGAGCCAAGTAAGACTCGGGCCCCATCACAGCTCATCTCGATATCTTCTCCCATGTGCTTTTGGGCCTGTCCTCATTCCGGTGCGTATGTCGTGTAGAATATTGACTCCCACGTTCTGAAGTTATCTTGGCAGACGTATCCCTTTCCCCCGAGTCGCCGGTAGCAAACTCGGCCATGCTCGCTTCCCTGGCATATTATTCGATACCAAGCGTCTCCTCGTATCACGCGTTGCTTCAAATCCCTGTCGCCTCCAAACATGACTTGTTTACCGTCGAGATGGGAACTGCAGCTCTCGTCCTTGCAGCATTTCTGTGGCTAGTCTACTGTACCTGGGAGGTTGCCACCGCGCTTCAGTCCCGTCACTTTAAAGAACAATAAATAATTCATGGATTTGGATTCTGTGAACGTGACAAGGATGCAATAGCGAGAAAGATCCATACGTACAAATACTCTAAGCAAAGCAGTCCAAGCACATGCCATCGGGCTAGACGACCACACAACGCCCCTGTTTCACCATCTTTCCCCAACGGCCCTTCATGCTTTCCTTGAGAGCGAGGTTGAAGACATCCTGGACACCAGTGCCCGTCTTTGCAGAGCATTCGACATACTTGGCCCCAATCTCCTTTGCTACATTGGCCCCTTGCTCAGCCGACACGGGTACCTGCCCTTGCGCGCTGAGCATACGCCGTGTTTGGTCGTCACGTCGTAGGTCGGTTTTGGTACCAACCAATATGAGGGGCGTTCCTTCGCAGAAATGTGCTACCTCGGGATACCACTTGAAACCGTAGTTCAGAGACCGTAAGTCAACGTAGTTAAAACGCGAACCTTGTCTTGGACGTTTCCAAGGCTGACCGGAAAGTCGATCGAAAAAACGATGAGAATCACGTCGCTCTCTGGGTAACTCAGCGGTCGTAGTCGATCGTATTCTTCTTGTCCTGCCGTGTCCCAAAGGGCCAGTTCCACCAGCTTTCCCTCGAACTGGATCTGTGTCACATAATTCTCGAATACCGTTGGTATATAAGACTATCCGGCGGTTGGTCCCTTGAGCGTCAGAAACGAGAGCGAGTGTGAATGTATGCGCACCTCTGGAAACCTGTTTTCCGCGTATACGATGAGGAGACACGTCTTTCCGCACCCGCCTTAGTACGATATCATTGAATGATGTCGCGAAGGACGAACAAACTATCCCGCGCACCATCGCCCACTACGACAAGTTTCTTCTTCACGTCCGGTCTGCGAACGCCAGTTTGGTATGACGGTTCCATTTCCTACGAATGCTCGAACGCCTTGAACGACGCGCTGGATGAAAAAGAGGAACAGAGAAAACGCGAAGAGGTTGCTGAACGTGTTGTCGTATAGTGGTCACGTGCCGCGTATCATCGACCTTGCTGGATGAAACAGAGACCGTAGCGACAGCATTAGAATTCTATACGTTTGTATTCAACGACCCAGAACTAAAACGACGCTCACGCAATGGTAACAACCTGTTTGAGGTCCCTCGGAGGGGTGTGGCGGTGACAACGGTTTCAATGTGTCGGCAAAGTCACACCTGAGCCACGCGTCACGCAGTACACAGCTCCTTCTCTTTGGACAACCAACTACCGACCTCATCGTCTCGAGCGTTTTCGTTTCGTCCTCAACGCTCACAATGCATACCAGCGAGTACGACTACCTCTTCAAGCTTCTCCTCATCGGTGACTCTGGCGTTGGAAAGGTTCGTTCTGCCCTGTGGCAATACACGCATTGGCTCAAATCCATCCACCTCTAGTCTTGTTTGCTCCTTCGGTTTGCAGACGACACATACACGGAGAGTTATATCAGCACAATTGGCGTAGACTTCAAGATTCGCACCATTGAGCTCGAAGGGAAGACCGTAAAGCTCCAGATTGTGAGTTGTTCTTTCACCGACTTTATCTCTCGGTTTGTTCGGTCGTTCCACCTACGCTGCAGCGTTATCCGTGGGCCATCCCGTTCGGAATTTCACGACATACCTTACCAGAGTTACTGACTCCATTCTATGCACATTCCAGTGGGACACTGCCGGTACGTTCTCTTTCAATCCTCCACTCATCCTTGCTTACAAGCGTGCAACAGGTCAGGAACGCTTCCGTACCATCACCTCCTCCTACTATAGAGGAGCTCATGGAATCATCGTCGTTTACGATGTCACGGACAATGGTGAGAGTTGATGTCCTCTTTGCTCGGTGATGGTTGCTAATCAGATCTCCAGACACTTTCACGAACGTCAAGCAATGGCTTCAAGAAATTGACCGATACGCGTCGGAGGGTGTCAACAAGTTGTTGGTAGGGAACAAGTCCGACCTTACGAGCAAGAAGGTGGTCGAGTACAGCGTAGCAAAGGTAATGGGTTCTCGAGTCGTAGCCCTTGCCCAGCGTCCTCATCTTTGTTTCAGGAATTTGCCGATCAATTGACCATCCCTTTCTTGGAAACTTCGGCCAAGAATGCAACGAATGTCGAGCAAGCGTTCTTGACCATGGCCAAGCAAATCAAAGACAGGTAGGCGATCCTCGATGCATGATAACGAGATCTCAATCGCGTCTTCAGAATGGGATCTACTTCAACACCCGCCGGGGGGGCAAAGTCCTCGACCGTCACGCCTGGCCAATCTGTACAGCAGCAGCAGGCTGGCGGATGTTGCTGAATGGGAGCACCTCTGGTGTATTGGCAGAGCTTGTTTACGTCTCAACTTCATTCGAGGATATCGTCAGCATCACGGATGCGGTACAATGGGGGCGATATTCCTTCGTTTACATACAACCTTCTCTCCCGAGTACTGCTAAAGTGTAGTTGGACAGTGTTGGTTCCCATTTAAAGCCGGCCTCTTTCTGTTGCTTGTCCTTTTTAATACTAGCCTTTACCATGCATGATACGAGGGGTGGGACGAACAAGCGGTTTACCTGCCAACTATGGGACACGCGACGATATGCTTCCTTCTTATCGATCTTGACAGCGTTCGCGAGCACTACATAAACCAGCTCGCGCTCTCATCGCTCAGGTCTCTTCATCTCTCCCATGTCTCGTCATGGTGGCCCTCCCCAGGGCACACGGCGACTTCAGGTCGCAACAAATTCGTTCAAGATCACTGGTCTTCCCAGGAAACCCTATTATCAATATGATGGTGAGTCTTTTCATACGTCGTCACCACGCGCCATTGATCACTCCGATCTCTTCTCCGCGTGTGCACCACACCTGCAGTATGTGAGTGCTGAGTCTTCGCACTATCGCCTCCCACGGTGCACTCACGCGGGCGCATCGTTTCTCTAGCTTTTGAGGACGAAAAGATCTCGAGGGGGAAGGATGCGCGTCGACGCATCGAGATCTTTGAGAGACTCCAGAACCACACCCAGCCCGATATCTTCAAGCCCAAGGTCATCTATGACGGCGATGCCATCGCGTACTCTTCTACCGTGCTCTCCTTTGGCAGCACGGCTATTGTAAGTCGGCCAGTCGGTCCATACACGCGTAGCGTACTGAACACGCAATCTGCTAGTTTGATGTGAACATGTCGGACCGTCCCCGTAGAGATGGCGCAGCTCCAACCCGGGGCATCATCCAGGTCACTCTCAAACGCGTCGATGCGGCACCCATTACCTTCGAGTAAGTAGAGCACCCACCCCACCGGCTCCTTACGCATGGCGTATCAGGGATCTTCAACGTCTCCTCGATGGTTCTACCACGCAGCTCACCCCCCGCGCAGCCGTCGCGTTGAACTTGATTCAACTCATCGTGCGTCAAGCGCCTAACCTGTGAGTCATCCACCGAACCAGACACAAGTTCGGGTCGTTGATATTCGCTGTCGCCCAGCAAATATCCCAATAACGTCAAGGCTTTTTTCTGTCGAGAGGCTGGTAGCAAGGCCCTTGGGGGTGGCCTCGAGGTCTTCAAGGGGTACTACCAGTATGTCTGTTTCTGACGTTCGATGATACACGAACGTTGATCGCTAATCGGCTGGCAGGAGTGTTCGCCCCACGCTCAGGGCACTCCTTGTGAACATTGACACATCTTGTGGTGTGATGTAAGATCTTTACACGATCACAGGAACTATCTGATTCCCTGTTCCAGCTACCAAGAAGGCCCCATGCCCGAAGTTGCCCTGGGTTTCTTGGGGACAACCCACCCTCGGGCGCTCAACTTACATGAAGGACCCGAGCTTTCGAGGCTCAGGAAATTTTTCAAAGAGGTCATGGTTACATTCTCACACCGCAAGGGCAGGAAGAAGATTCAATCGATCGTTCCCCGTGGTGGATTAGAACAATTCGAATGGAACAAGGACAAGGCCGAAGGCGTCGGGCAGACGACAACCGTCCAGGTACATCCTGCGTTGCATCTGTTTCTCCGCATTCACCGGCGGTCGTGAGTAGGCGTACTTCAGAGAAGCGTACAACATCACGCTCAGGTATCCGGATGCCGTTGGTGTCAGAATTGGTGGCGGCAGCATTGTTCCCATCGAATTGTGCATTGTCTTGCCCAATCAGCGATTTAGAAGCAGGTTGCCCCAAGAATTGACCAAGAGGATGGTTGAATTCACTTCCGACAAACCCAAGGCCCGGCTTGAGGCCATCCGCCGCGGAGTTGTGGGTGCTGGTGCGGTAAGTACTACTTGAGTTGTGCGTGATATACACCCCTAACTTGGGGTGCTTCTACGAGGCCCTGGACTATGCCTCATCACCTTTTGTGAGAGATGCTGGGATGGAAGTAGCGACGACACCCACTCTCATTGATGGCAAAGTTCTTTCAACTCCCCCCATGAAGTACAGGGGTTCCGAGGAGTTGGTGAATTATCTTTTCGAAAAAGAAACAATGCCGTCATTTACCTTACTTTAGATCCCGAGGTTTGGGGCTTGGAATGCAGTGAATCAACAGTTCTCAGAGCCAAAAAGCATCAGGTGCTGGGCTGTTGTTGATTATAGTCCCAACCCCAACAGGGACAGGCCTGCAAACGAGAGATTCGTGAGGATGATTGGAGAGAATTGCCAGAAGCTAGGTATGAGGAATTCGACATTCAATATCCTTGTATTTTCTTACTTGGTCTTGTTAGGGATGTGTAAGCCCTTTCGGTTTTCTGCATGCGGACATATCTTGAATCTCAGAAGCAATGGCTCCTCCCCAGGTCTACATCAACGGGAATGGGAACAATGTAACCCATGTTAGTGTTTTTCCGTTCGACAATTATTGTCCCTGATATCTAACGCGCACACACATATAGGATTTAACTCAAGCTGTTCAACAAGCCAAGGCTAGGTATAATGCCCCAGAGATTGACTTGATCTTCGTCATTCTTCCCACCTCTGCCCCGGAAATCCGATTCCATGTAAAACGTTTTGGGGATGTCCAGCAAGGGGTAGGTGATACAGTGCCTCCTAATAGACCACATAATGTCATACACTTATCCTAGGTAGTCACCCAATGTGTTGTAAGCCTTGATTTTATGGTCTCTTCTTTTAATCCCCTTCACTTTGTTCAGCGTGTCGACAAGGTCGCTCGGGCCAATGACCAGTATTGCAATAACGTAGCAATGAAGTAGGTACCGACCTTTTTTAGCACGAGTCCCTGATATATCCGTGTAAAGGATCAACGCGAAACTGGGTGGTATTAATGCAGTGCCTCAATCTAGGACTTTGATGGGACTTGCCCGTAGACCCTTCATCATCATGGGTGACTTTAATTTCAGTTTATGTGAAACTCTGCTGACTGAAAGCAGGGGCTGATGTGGGTCACCCGGCACCCGGAATCAATGATCAACCATCTGTTGCTGCACTTGTCGCCTCTTATGACACGCAGGCAATGAAGTATAGTGCATATACAAGCATTCAGCCGCCACGGCTAGAGATGATAGAGCAACTGGGACGCATGGTTTGCGTGAGTATATCTCTAAATCGTCCCGATGATTTGACAGAATTCCTGGGTTGCCCGCTAGCGAGTTCTTGATAACTTTGGAAAGGCGAATAGGGCGGCCGCTGAAAAACTTGTTTTCTTCCGCGATGGTCTATCTGAGGGAGAATACGTCAAGGTTGCGGAGACGGAAATCAAGGAAATCAAAGGTTGTTTTTGCCTCCTTATGTGGGGCGCAATTGACTGTTTTCCTATCAAGCTGCCATCGATGACGTTTGGAAGGTGAGAGGGGTAACTGCGCCGAAACCGACCTTGACCTATATCGTCGTTGGCAAACGGTCAGCATTTATCTCTCACGTACTTTTGGCTCGTCTAAATGGCATGCCTTGTAGTCACCACGTTCGATTCTTCCCGACAAACGAGTGAGTCCATCTGCTATGCTTTGCGGTAAAAACCTCATTGTCGTAGGCGGGATGCGGACAGATCTGGGAACTGCCCGGCAGGATTCGTTGCCGACCAGGGTATCGGAAACCCGATCGCCAAGGACTACTATCTGCAATCCCATGGTGGTTTGTTGGGGAGTAAGTGGCTCGCCGTCGTCCTGTGTTCCGTGTCTGATTACCTTTACCTTCACAGCAAGCCGGCCCTCCCACTACATCGTCATCCTGGACGAAAACTTCTCAAACAACCCCGACACGTGAGTTGGTGGTATTGGTGATGGACATCAGTGACCGAGCTTCGATCCAGGTTGCAGGATCTGTCCTTTGCGTTGTGTCACGCCTACGCTCGCGCAACTCGGTCCGTTTCCATCCCGGCTCCCGTATACTGTGAGTATGCCTGATGAAGTCGTCTCGGTCTGTATTCACGTCGACCCGTAGATGCCGACGTATGTGAATCGACAACGAGTAGCGCCTGACATGCTGACTGTTTGAAACAGCTCGTTTGCGGGCGGGCCAGCTTCCACTTCCCGCCTGAGCTCAAGTATGATGACAGTTCTGCCTCGGTCACCTCTGGCAAGAGTACCTTCAACCTCGACCGATGGAAGGCCGGCTACCAGGAGGCCCACAGCAACATGGCGAAGAAGATGTTTTACATGTGATCGATCTAGTGGGTGCCAATCTCAAAAACCATCTACCATCCTCTTTCTGCTAGTCGTCCGCCTTTGATGTTCTTGTCGCTGTACGAGTATCGAGAAATGAGAAATGCTGATTGTGTGTTCACGATCGGTGGGACTCACATCGTAAGACCGACCATGGGTGCGCCGAGATTCTCGGATATCTGTGGCGAGCGTGTCAGACGATGTGTCAATTCTGTCTTGACAGTTCCGTACCTCGGCGAGAACCTTCGGGTTGTTGTAGTGAGTCACCTAAGGTTTCCCGAGTCAGGAGATATGATGCGTAGAAATGCGGAAAGCGTACAGCCTGGACGATAGCCTTCGCTCGTTTAGCCGGGTCGCCAGACTGGGAACGGTTAGGTAGGTTTCAGGTTAGACGAGGCATGGTGCGAGGACATACGTGGAATATGCCAGATCCGACAAACACTTGATACATATCATCACCAAGCGCGATCACGATGGTGAGGTATCGACTCACCTCCGTCGCAGCCAAGTTGCATCATGAGCGCAGCATCCGCTGTCATGGGAGCTCAAATAGACCCACGCGCGTGCGTGAACGTGTACATACCAGGGGTGGCAATCCCACCAGCGGCAAAGTTGACCACAGGAAGCCGCTTTAGACGAGCGGCCTCCTTTAACAGATGGAACGGGGCCTGTATGTCCTTTGCGTACGCATAGAGTTCCTCTTCGTTCATGACGCTCGCCTTGCGGATCTCGCCCATAACGGTGCGTTGGTGACGAACGGCTTCGACCACGTTGCCAGTGCCAGCCTCACCTTTTGTCCTGATGAAAGCAGCACCCTCGGAGATACGTCGCAGTGCCTCGCCCAAGTTGCGAGCGCCGCACACAAAGGGAATTTTGAAACTGTGTTTGTTAATGTGATGCTCTTCGTCCGCGGGGGTCAAGACCTCTGATTCGTCAACGTAGTCTACACCGACCACCTGAAGTATCTAGATGGAAATGAGCGATGTAAACATGAGCGAACCTCACGGGTCATACCTGGGCCTCGACAAAGTGCCCGATGCGAACTTTTGCCATGACGGGGATGGTAACGGCGTTGATAATGTCCTTGATCATCGCGGGGTCGCTCTGCGATATGATATAAAATGAGCTTGCACGCCAACTGGTGACATGTCATGCTACCATTCGCGAAACGCCACCTTCTGCTCTTATATCGGCAGGAACGCGTTCCAGTGCCATGACGGCACAGGCACCTGCCTCTTCTGCGATGCGAGCCTGGACGTTGCCATCAGATCGACCAGGGAAGCATCGAGAGACATAAAGGTACCTGCTCGACATTGACGACGTCCATGATGACGCCCCCCTACAGGTCGTTCATCAACGAACGGGTGGAACGACATCGTCGGAACGCACCTTGAGCATTTGAGCCAGACCAGACTTGACCTGGGAAACATGAATATGTGTGAGGGTGAGGAAGAGGCTGTGATGCGCACTCCAAAGGTGCCGAGACTGGTGTTTCCGCCATCACGCTGGGCAGAGCGGGCGGGTACGGTTGAAGGTACTTGAGTACCTGCAGGGGCTACAGAGGAAGTTGCAGGGACAGGGGCAGCCATGAGGAGGAACGGATAGAAAAGAAAGCGAGACAGATGAGAAGAATATGAGTCGATCGGGTACGGAAAGAATCGCTCCGTGGATTTGGAAAAAAAATAAATTAAAATTTAGGAGTACCGATGGAATCAGACATGCGGACAGGTCGTTCGCAAAGAGAGACAGAACTGAGCGTATATGGGCACGTCAGATGCTTACAAGCATGGGAAAGAGCTGAGCGCGATAACGAGGCAATGATGAGACGTGTCTCAATCTAGTGAACTTGGGCGCAATTCTCGGAGCGATGACCCAGGACAGGTACGTTCTACAAGCGGGATAGCGAACCCGAACGTGAGAGCTGGCGATCGACTGTTGTTTCGTGCACTGACACGCCGAAACAGCGGACAAGGGGTCGAAGACAGGGATATGACGGCTATTTAATGACAAGGGCACTATATATGTGGTGAAACCTATGAAAGCCGGCGACGGCATGGAACGGCGCCAAGCGGGGATGGGTGTGGCAAGGCAGCCAGAAGGTTAGAAACCCTTGGCTGTGAGCCACGCCATAACGTGCCTCTTGAAACGTCCCCCAGAGAGGACGATGTGTCTCTGGTTGTGAACCTTGACGGAGAGACGCTGTGCATGTAGCGAGTCGGCGTCGAAGAGGGACGCGGAGAGGTCCTGTGCGAGAGACTGGGAGGGTGTGAGGAAGAGAGAGGCAAATTGGGAACGGACTCACGTCGACGCGGCCGTCTACGTTTCTGATGTGGATCTGGTAACGTGTGCCCGCGTTGCGCACGTCGGAGTAGACTGGGAGACCGCCACGTGAACTGCGACGGACGAAGTAGGGATAGCGGACAGCGAGCCGTGTGATGTTCATGGTGGATATGATGGACAGCGTTGGTTACGTAGCTTGATCCCGAGTCTCACCTCCCCCCTTGGCTTATAACCCCCGTCTCGAAAATGTAGCCCATCCCAAAACCATGTTCGCTCCCATTCATCCTCCCTCCCTCCCTCCCCTCTCCCCACTCGACAACTTGTTCCCTCCATGTCATCCCTTGTTTGACTGTCCGTCCTACATCTTCTCCCCGTCCTTTGCTATTCCTCCATCCCCGTCCGACACGTGCTCCTCCGTCTCTACAGACATATCATCCTCCCCCGCACCGAACCCTATCCGCGTCGTGTGCGACGTCCCCCTCCTCGCTCCCCGTCCACTCCCCTACCACTCCCCCACGTTCCTCCAGTTCGATCTGCCAGACATCGACGAGGACCTCTCCCACCCCCCGTACACCCACCGTCCCTCGAAACGTAAGCGCGAGATGGACGATGACCCTGGCGTCTCCCAGCCACAATCAAAGCGCCGTCCCAGTATCCACCGTCGGATATCTCGGCCACCCCACCGTCCCAGGGGTTCCAGGGACAATATCTCTCCGTCCCATCGCTCTAGCAACCGTCGCTCCCGCGCATAGTCTGCCTATATGCGTTCGTATCTTCCCATCTCGCCGAGGTCTCTCCTTTTACTCCTGGCCATCATTCTCTCACATCCCATCACGTTACAGCGTTCTTGTTACACACTTTGACACCCCGCCACACACCCATCTGACGATGTCAGGCGGCATCTCGCATACGCACCGCATACATGTACTTGCATCATACTTACACCATACTTTTTACCTGTACCATACCAAGCATCACCCACATGCACCCCGCCACCTTGGTCCTACCGCCCCGTGAGGATCGCCCTCTGCCACAGCCCCATACGTCATAGGGCGTGCCATCATATCGCTTCCTCCATTCCCCACCCATGTCAGACTCCAAAGCCATCCCCAAGGCCATCCTGTACGACTTCATCTCGGTCGGTCCTTTCTCCCCTATCACCCGTTTACCTCCTCATCGCTCCACACAGCAAGATCCCCGCGCACAATACACATTTGACACTGGCAGCCGCAGCGATTCGCCCACCTCCACCCTCTGCCGAACCAGTGGTTCCACCGAGAAGCACCAACAGTGTGTAACTGTGAGCATTGGTCTCCCACCTCCCGATCAGTCGGCTTACCACCGCACGCCGCAGCTCAACATGTCACCCACGGAGTTGTTTGAGGCAATGCTGGCATGTCCCTGCGGCGTCCCGTGTCTATCTCTGACTCATCAGTCGGTTTCAGAACCGTGGTTTCTTCTGTGCGTTGCCCTCCGATCCATCTCGGACGCATATCGTGTGTAATCAAATTTCGTGTTCGCGTTAATATTCTACACATTACGATCACGATCACGCCTTCACTGCACGGTCTCGGCATCAATTCCTAGCTGTCCATGGTGTGCCTTTTTTCGGTGTGATTCCGCGAGCTCTCGGCGATGCTGCGCGGCACGCAAGTCCAGCGTGGTCATCTCCAGTTCATGAAATGCCCGACGGCTTGCTTTCAAGCACCGTCGGCACTCTGCTGCGGCGTGCGCACGATGTGCTTCCAATCGGTTGTACTGGGAAAGAATTGTCATGATCAATTATCAATCGACGCAAAGCATCGGATAGACCTGCCTCGCTCTCGTATGCGGCGCTAAACCTCGGTTTCGCCTCATATCTGGGAATAGTTGGGAGGTATGGTTGCGTGACAGCCGCCTCGCTTGATGGCAACGCAACTGTTTCAATGATTGGTATCAATGGTTGCTGAGACTCCATCGGGGAATCTGTCCGTCTGGGTGACCCTGCCCTTCCTGGCAACTCTCCATCTCGGTTGTCGGAATGGTCATTTCTTTTGGAAGGCGACTCCGAGGTCGTCTCGACCTCCATTCCGTCATCCAATACAATAGTTGCCTCAACCGGCCCGCCTTCTCCCAGAACAGGCTCGGATCCACTTGGCGGGACTTCTCTGTGAGTCTCATCGATGGGGTGGCGCTGTTGACCCGATGTCTCGGGAGATCGGCGTTCGGGTAAGGACCGTGTGGGACTCGACACGGAGGGTGGATATCGATTTGGGCTGGGACTTTGTCTGCGAGGAGAAGGGCTTTTTGGCGGCGGAGGGATATCGCGAGGACGATGGGTATCTATGGGCTCAGGCCGCGTGCGAGACAGGGGGGACGATCTGCGAGACCTGCTTCCCGTACTTCGGGGAGAAGTCGAGCGCCTCCCCCGAGATGGGTACGACGGCGGGGCCCGACGAGAGAGAGAATAAGGTTCGTGATGGTGGTCTGACGGGCTGTGAATGTATGCGTCGGTACGAGTAAAACGGACTCACCGCGACGCGGCGATAACGGTGCAGGACGATAGACCGGGGAGGTAGGTCGTCTATCGTATTCGCGATCTCTGGGTCGTTGATCGTCACGATCCCGACTCCTCCCCCGCTCTCTGTTCCGCTCTCTTCTGTAGTCGTCCCGACCCCGCCAGTCGCTCTCCCAATGGCCGTACCCTCTTCGACTGCTTGTAGGTCGGTGTGGACTGTAGTCGTTCCGCGCTGTCCAAGTGTCATCTCGTCTGTAGTATCCCCTGTCCCTATCTCTGTCTCTGTCCCTT
>JBBPLN010000900.1:0-12016 GCA_038089815.1 Sutorius eximius
AGGACGAGGATATAGAAGAAGAGCCAGAGCCCCAGATGATGGAGCAGCCCGTGCCAGAGGGACCCCACGAAATGGCGGAGGGCGAAGACAGCGTGGGCCTACTGGGCGTCCCCCAACGGAGCCCACGTTCGTCCAACGTAAGCAGCCGCCGTCGACGTGGACGCCGCAGCTCCCAGTCTGGCTCCGCATCGCGATCAAACTCGGTGTCTTCGAGGTCTAGAGCTGGATCCGCCGTCCGCTCGCGCGCGCAGTCGCTCATCCAGAGTCTAAACAACGCATCACGGTCTTCAGTCGAGCTCGTCCAGTCGATGCGGGGTCGCTCCAACTCGTCGATCGCGAGACTCGAGGAAGATGGGGTGTACTCGTCCGATTCACGCTCCCGTTCGGGAAGCGCGTCCCATGCGAGCAGCAGTCATGAGAATTACACGTTTGGACAACCCATGTTGTCCCCGATGCGTCGAGCGTCGTCGCAAGGCCTTCGCACAGCCTCGAACATCTCCGTCTCGGCGCCGTCGGAGACGACGACCTCGCGGTTGACGACGCGTCAGGAACCGCGTTCACGAGAGCCTGAGACGGAGAGAGCGGGTATCCCAATCCCCTCGCCTAGGAGCGACGAGAGCCGACCGGATATCAGTACCGCGGCACAGTCCTTCGTCACAGCTCCAGCAACCATCACGAGGACGTCCGAGTCGAGCGGGGCGCCACCATCGAGCTGGGTGGGCTCTGCGCACATGGTTGACAGACCAGATACGGCGTTGCGACATATATGAGCAGATTTTCTCTCCGACACGCCCACCTATCGCAATCTCGTCTTTTGATCTCGTGCCTGCCCCCATCTAGATATGAACGGGCATACGGACGGTCGGATTTAGGCTTGTTGCTACACCCATCCTCCTTTTCATGAACGTGGCTTACATTCTTCAGCATCGTATTACTAACTTTATCCTTACAATCCATCTCATTCCCATTATTTCTTCACCGCATACAAGACACGTTTTTCACTTTTTCTTCAACACTTCTTCTCTGCGTTTGCCACATCCCCCTTGCATTCTAGTTACCAGTTTTTTCTGTTGTCGTCAACTTTGATCATAGGTCGTGTTCATGTGCTGCCGACATGGTAATACCACACTTGTTGCCCATCATTAGTGTCAGGCTACCACCTGCCAAATGTTGTGCTTTTCATCAAGAAGGCCACATATGAAGTAAATGTAGATGCACAGCACTCGAGTTCGACACGTACACCATGAATTTTGAAAGCGGTCATAGTATAGACGTTCCTACTCTTGCCATCGTCCCAGGGTACCCTCCCAAATCCTCGGACCTCCAAAAAACCAAAGAAATTCAAAAGCGAAAAAGGAAAACGTCACATCGTCGTCAAATTGATATATCAACAGTACAAGCGAACGAAAAAGAGAGTAAAGAACCAAAGTAGACGGACCTCGGGAGTAAATAAGTACGTTGTACGGTTGTAGCGATACGGAAGAAAACCGGGGACATGTGCCATAATGACATACCTATACCATCTCGTTTCTACCCGCAAGTCACGAGCGAGGGTCGATGGACGCCATGGAAAAGGGTAGAAAACTAGTAAACGAATAAGGGGGGAGGTGAGAGCGAGCGAGAAGAACCAGTAATATATCACAGATGTCGGATGGAAAGCATATTATCGCCGCCGAAGGTCGTGCACTGCAATGAGTGATTCAAATAAAGGGAAGGAAGACAGAAGAATGAAAAACCAAGGAGGGGAGGCAAATAATACGAAACGAAACATCACATCACAACTTGAGCTCCGTGAGTACTCTCCTCGCCAACATCTGATACTGCCACCCGTCCCCGCCCGCTCTTCGAAACTGAATCCCGTGGAGCGGTAACCATGGCACCTTGGAGACGCGGGATACATTAGACGCTGAGACATACGCTAAAACACGCCAACTGACCTTGATAATATTGATCTCGAAGCGAACCGACATCGAATTTGCACCAATCATTTCAAAAACCTCGCGATCTACCTCGCCAGTAGGGAACGGCGCCAGCGTCGGTCGTGGCGTTTGTGGCGGTAGCGGTGGCGCTTGCATCTGCAACGTCGCACCGAAATCCCTTGGTATCGGCGGCAAAACTTTACCCTTGGTCGGCGAATGTGGCCGCAGCTCTTCCAAAGGCGTCGCCACCGTTGTCATCGTGCCGTTGGCCTCATAGTGCCGCGATCCGTCTGCAAGAACGGTATGGGCCGTCGACGACACGTTGAAAAACGACGAGGAGCCACTACTTGGCGTCGCACTCAACGCCGTCCCAATCGAAGGTCGATTCGGAAGATCCTTTTCGGGCGTCGTCAACTCGGGCTCTTTCTCCTTGATACTTTCCCGATCACGTGACTTGACACCGAAGGAGAGCTTCGAAGCTTTCTTGACCAACGAACGAGGGGCCGTCTTGCCAGTTTCGTTAGAGCCTGATGATCCGCGCCGACGGTGGTTGCTAGGGCGAGATTGTGCACTCTCAGGGACAGACGAAATGTCTATAGACGGTATGTGAATGCATTCGAATCCGCCCTTGGTTTCGCGATATTGGACCTGCATCCGATCGAGTACTTTCTTGATGTCAGCCTTGAGGACCGACGGTGGTTTTGTCGACGTCGTGGAGACGCTGTCCGATGCATCGTTTTAGTTGCCTGACCGCCAAGCAAAAAACTGGATCTCGTACCTGAATAGCCCTTTCAAATGAACGGGCTTGAAGTCCTTGTCCGCGTGGGGCACATCCCTAAAACTCTCGTCCCGCGAGTCAGACGTCTCGTGCTCCGCATTCTCTTCGACTTCCTCCGTACGCCCAAACTGGGTGACCGCCACTGGCCGCCCACTGCTCGTTCCATACCCCGTCGACGGTCGTCGATGCCGGCCCATCGAACCACCAACGCTCGGGAGCAATGCGCCCCCCGTACTACTCCGTCGCTCGTGGCGTATCGCGCGTCCCTGCGGATCCAGAATCGTTGCCGCCCGCCGATGCGTATGCGACAACGGCTGGCTCTGGCTCGCAGACAGCGGTGGCGGCGAAAACGTGCTCTGCCGCCGACTCTCCGGCTCCTTCTCTTGAAACACGTCGGCCGCATGTGATCGCTTCTCTGCCTCCGTGTCCGTCGCGGCCCTGAGCGGCACACCTCCCACAATCGTCGTTCGCTTGCCAATGCTTCCTTGTCCCCGCTTCCCATCTTCGCCGCGCGCACCACCGCCCAGCAGCGTGCCGAACCGCTTGACGAGCGTCGCACCCGCCGAGAGCGGGCCATCGTGCAGCACCCGATCGTCCTCGCCAGCAACTCGCTCCTTGGCCGCCATGAATTCGCCAACCTCCGGGCCAGCCGTATGGGGCACTGGCACGTCCTCTGTCAGTTCGTCGACGGGCTTCTCCGTCCCTCCAAACACGCCCAAGCCACGAAGAACCGTCGGGCGCTGGCTGAGACTGTGACTACGACGATGTGTCGATGCAGGTGGCGCCCGAGGTAGCGCTGTGCTGGTGGTGGGTGTCGCTGGGACGACGGAGACATCGACCCGCTTCGTTGGTGGTTGTGGCGGCGGCAGGCCTACATCACGCGCCCTCGGTTGCCCATGGAACGTAGCAGCCGTCGGGGATGGCGCGGCAGGCGTTGCATCGTAGGACATGCCAGAATAGTGTGACGTTTCCGGTGCTGGCAAACGAGGAAGCGGCATGCTGTAATCAGGACGGGCGGACACCGGCGTCGAGAGGGATTGTTCTCGCTTGGTGGGTTGAGATGGCGTCTTGGTGCCGTACGCGTTCGGGATAGTCTCGTCGATGACGGGAACGCCGGGAACGGCGCCGGACTGGATGGATATCTGAGAACTGGCAAAGTGACCAGGACCATACACGCGTTCGCGTTCGAGTTTCTCTCGGGCGAGGTAGTACATGGAAATGAGTGGATGAAACCCACGCGTAGGATCGACAGGTTCACGCCCGGCATCAGTAATCGAGAGATGGGATTGAGAGTTGGGTGGGGAATGGGATGGTGTTGTTGGCGGCGAAGAGGCGGGCGAAAACAACTTCCGGCGATAAAAGTCGAGGCCCGAGAACCGTTTGGATTTCTTGGATGGAGTCAAACCGTTATTGTGAATGTTGGATGAGGAGCCGTCAAAGGAGACGGCGAGAGAGGAGTTAGAGAACGATTCACCCCAACGACTGCCGTTGCGACCTCGTTTCCTGTCCCAGGCGGCGACAGCCCGAATGTAGGCTTCGGACTCGAGGACAGCAACCAGCTTGCGCTCAATCTCCTCCTCAGTGCCGAATTCAAAACCCTTCATACCTCTGATGACCTGCCGGTCGAGGTCGTCGACGCGAAGCGGTTCCCGGTGGACAAGATGAGAGTCGGGTGGTCCACTAAATCCGCGAACCATCCAAGGGTGTTCGAGTACCTCGATCAATGAGGCACGTGCCGCAGGGTTGGTGACCAGCATCCGCGATAATAAGTGTTTACATTCTACTCGCGAGATCAGTAGCGACTGGTGTCCCGAGGTCGATACGACGCACCAGCGCTCAACCAGACAGGATACTCGACAAATCCGCGCTTGATCTTTGCGTGCAACGCTGGCATGCTTTGATCGTCAAAGGGGACCTTGCCACAGACGAGCACATAGAGGACGACGCCGAAACTCCATACGTCGACCTCGGGGCCAGTATAAACTTTTGCGTTCAATAACTCGGGGGCCGCAAAGTATAATGAACCGCAGAAAGTAGAAAGACGTTCGGCGGGGTCATATAAATTTGAGAGTCCGAAATCGATAATCTTGATATTCCCGGTCTCTGATATAAGTATGTTCTCGATTTTAAGATCTGATGGAAACGAGAGTGAGCGCGGGGCACGTGGGCAAGTCACAAGATGGGACATACCACGATGAACCACATTATTGCGGTGACAATAGTCAAGTGCACTGCCAATCTGACGAGCAAACTTGCGGGCGACACGTTCGCGCAGTCGACCGTGACTGATGATGTAGTCGAGCATTTGACCACCGCTCACGTATTCGAATACCATGTAATAATGATGTTGATGGATGATCATTTCGCGCATGCCGCAGATATAGGGATGGTGAAGAAGCATGGATAGAGCGGCCTCGCGGATAGTTCTGATCTCTTTGGAGGCATCTTTTGAAGCCTGCTTTGCTATGGCCTCAGGAGAAGCGTTTGAACCGTTGGGAAGGGATGTAGAGGGGTGAACGCGGGGAAGGATTTTTATAGCGAGCTAGTGGGAAACAAAGAACAATGAGGATGAGCAAGGCGTGTACAGAGGGGCGTTCTGGAGGCAACGAACCTTTTCTTCCGTGACATTGTGAATTGCAAGCTTGACTTTGCCCATGCTGCCTGCGCCGAGGGTCTTGGTGAGGGTATAGTCGCCGAGGATTCTGTTTCCGCTGCGAGACTGTTTGGATGTCGAGCCATCTCTGTGCTGGCGATGTTTCTGGTCGGACATGGGCTGCTGCCTTTCGCGATCGGAAGAGCTTGTTTGTGGGGACGTGGTGTAGGACTGCGGGGGCATCGAGACGGGCCGAGGTTTGGGGGTCGACTGTGCCCTCGCAGACAGTGCGGGGAGAGGGCGTGGGATGGCCGTCGCCGCTGAGCTGGATGTTGTGGAGAGTGATTCTGGCGTGACCGTCGACGTCTGCGTCGTTGAGGTCGCTGGCGAGGACGTCGAGGACGTTAGAGGATGAGAGGCGTTGCGGTGATGTGGCTGAGTAGGACTAGCCGCAGCCGAGCTAATGGGCAAGTCAAACTCGAACCCTGCTTGGGTTACACCACCGTGCGCAAAGTCCGAGCCATTCTCCTCAGGAACTTGCCCCAACACCGTCGCGACTGATTCCGGGTAGAACGCCGCCATCGTCGTGGACGATCCTCACGCTAGTTTTGCCGCCGTTGACTAAGACCCCATCTTCCACTTGAAAGGCAGTGCCCCCCCCTCCTGGGCATATCAGGCTCTCAGGGCCAGTAAGCTCCCAGGAATAACCCCATGAACTTTGTCTACGCTAAATATTTTATGCTGCCCTGCTCCTTTTGAAAAGTGCTACACACTGTCTCCACTGGCCCTTGGTCCGTGCCCAAGACCCAGCACTGCACCTCGAAATGAGGCTGCGTCCATCAAATGTTGAACATCGCCTTCAACCCAGCTCAATAGTTCTAATGCGGAACGGCCCGTCGGCCGTCTCAGTATCTACGCCAACGAGAGTCTATTTGTTTGCCCAGGTGCTTGTGCCAGTGACTCGATCTGATATTCACAACTCATCCCCATCCATCGGGTCCATCAGGCACGTTCCCAGCATACGGGCGCCAATCATTGATGTCATCCTCGTTTCATGCTCTGACGTGCGTCCAAAAGGTCAAGACAGTCGGTGATCCAACAGTTCGTGACCCCAAATACATCAAGCCACCATGATCATGGAGCTATCTTTTGAGTCTCTCCCCGTTCTTCTGCAGCATCTTCTCGCAGCACAACAAAGAAGCCTGTGAATCGCGTCAACATCTCAGTCCAGGGATAATAGTGAAACTTCCCAGCGTCGTGTCCCCTTTTACGCTGAGCACCCACTTGACTTCAGGATCGGCTAATAATGGCACGAAACCCCTCTCTAGCTTGGTCCAACAAGCACCGACTAGGGTTTGTCAACGATCTCGTATGTGCCATACTCACTGACATGTTCAACACCATTTTGCTGATTCTATAACTTGATGAACGGGTCCAGAATGCCGCACAGTGCTCGTGTACACATCATGTTCGATTACTCCCCTGAAATACCGGAACGAGATACATATTTCAGGACCAACGCTAGATCCTTCGACACGATCGACGTTGTCAAATGTTTCATCTCGAGCACATATAATCCAGCGAGATCCTACCGACGAGATAAAGTGGAACTGAAACCTAGGTCAATCGGCACATTCACATGTCTGCGTTGAAACGAAATATCTGATACAGTCACCACCACCGCGGCATTGTTAATCACATGTTCATGACCTCGTCTGTCACTCAAGTATGCATGGCCCGCAGTTTACTTGCGGGAGACGTTGAGCCCCCTAACTTCGCCGTCAGAGGGAAGGGCGTGAAGTGTCTAAGATGTTAGTGCACTCGACGCCCTGAGGATAATTCGCTTCAGGGTTTATCCCGAACCCTACTGCCAGCATCGGAAAATAGATTTAAGCAATGACCAAGGGCTCTGGCATCACGGATTAGACGCGCAGGGCGAGTTCATCCCTGGTTGTCATCACCCCGCCTGCCAACGTACGTACGGTCTCACCCCTAAAATCAAAATCATAACCTCACCCATGAATGCATGAAACATCGCGCAGAGTGGCGATTCAGCATCAACCATCGGTGGCAGCCATCACAGCAGCGCTTGGTGGATTTCTTACTCCTATCAGAAATCAAGCGTAACCGCCGCCTTCGAGATGGACCGGAAAAACGTCGGAACCGAGCTTCAGCAAAGCATCGAAGACACGCATGTGATTTTTCTAGCCTTGGGCGTCCTCCCAGGCCCACACGGGTATTCGTTGTACAGATCAGGTCAACACGCATGGGAAAGCTCTCTCAGATTTGGACCCTGCTTAACACCGACACGACCAAGGTCCACATTTGAGATCTCTCTTCCAGTTGAAGGTGGGTGAGCAAAGAGGAGCAAGCTTATGTAATGACGCACTACGGATTCAATGATTCATCGGTCGATTTGGTGCTCGTCTGTTCAAATTAACATGTTCATGTTGGAGATTCCTACCGAGAAGACACGCGAGCTGTTTGCTGCGTCTTGAACGATCCCTTTCGAAGACGACTTACATAAGCAATTGACATGTACGCTGGTAGTACTTAATGTATCGTAGCTTAGCAAAAAATTAAATTAAATCCCGTCCCATCGATCACTGGTACTTCAATTTTGACATAGAAGAGCTATTAACTCGCTGGTGGCCTTGACCATCCATCAGGGACTCGGATGAGCTCACTGTACAATCTCGCTGGTCCAGTTCTCTCAGGCATTGTGATTTGCCCGATGCCAAGCTTTCGCCAGTTTTCTGCGGAACGCCAGTGATTTTCAAAACGGGAATGTTACGATAAACCAAACACCGTGTTGTGAAGAGGAGCGCCTTCTTGTAAGTGATGCTAGTGATATGACCGCTTTGGAGGACTTGTTCAGCCAAAGGTGAGGGTTTACTTACGTTTTCCCTGGATTCTGAGTAGACAGAAGGACCGAACTTCAAGGACGAGCAAACTATCTCGCGCAGAATCGGTTCGCTTTCAGGGGGGGCATGTATCGGATCTGGCTCGTGTCTGTGCTTTATGGGCCTCATCGGTCTATTTCGAGACGGTGGGGCTCCACGACCGGCCTCACCGGCCTCAAACATCTTCACTATCGATCGCATGAATCGTTGGTAGATCTTAACAAGAGCTGGAAGGATCAGTAATCCTTTCTCCAGCAATTCCCATTGCGAGAACTGTCCCAGATAAACGCATTGGCTCGGTTTCTCACTTCAATTGCTCCATGGGCTGTCGTTGCGGAAGGGCATTGCTTCAGAGGGACTCGAGAGACTCAGTGTGAGCCTTGTCTTTCTTGGCAATTAGATTGGTGACGATGTCCATCTAGATGACTGAACTGGGGTGTTTCTCTTTGCAGGTCCCCACATCATTCTGCGCTGCTATGAAGAAGCGACGGCTGCCCACCTCCCGACAAGCCATACATACAGTTTCCAACACTTGCTCTTTCATTATTCGAGACTGTAGTGCCACTGAACCTCTTGCACATGTTGAGACAAATCTTGATGACATCAATGGCGAACATGATCGGTGTACGACCAATCCTGTCCCCATTGTGTGCTACTCTGACCTTATCTGCACAGGCCATTATTGCGGCTGTGATGGGAGCCTGGCCAATTTAGGACCCCATGTGTGACAGTCTCCCAATCTGTATAATGAAACGAGTACGTCTATCCTTGTTCGACTGGGGCTACTTGATGGGTCCGGTTGAACGAGAATCTCTCTTCCGACCTCGTTGAGCTGATGTCACTCGGGGTCGCATCGAGGGGCGATTGGCCAAGACTCCTCCATCGGCCATTCACTTGCAGAGGTGCCGAGTACTCGCAGTGGCCAAAGGAGGGTTGGGGATGTCCTAGTTGTTGGTTTTCTTTCTTCGAGGATACCATGACATTCCGGCTTTCACAGAAGAGAAACGGTAAGCATGAACAAACCCGGTGACTTATTAGATGTTGATGTCAACCTCCAGGCGCCTTTAAGGCTGGCGAGCACATAGAGAGGGACTGTATGTGAGTCCCATCTCCCCAGAATACTTGTTGTGCCCTGAAAAACTGTATCACGATTCTAGACATGGTTACGGCTGTGTGGAGCAATGTTATGAAAGTGGCCTAGCTCATCCCAAATAGTTCAATGCAGCCGATAAATTGAAAAATGTCGAGCGGCGCCACTTACTTCTGGCAAAGTTCATCCGGTGCCTCAGGGATGTGACGCTCCCAAACTCTCTCTCAGTTTGGTAACTCCGAGAATCACGGAGGTTAGGAAGTCCTTCCTACGCGCACAGAGCCGCGTTTGGGAGGAACTTCGCAGGGTTCCTGGCGAATATATATCTCGCGGGTGGCTTGGATATTGACCCCCATCTGAAATTGTTCTTTAACCGTTCAACCTCACTTCCTGGACTCGGAATGGGTTTTTACGATACAACCATTGGTGCGTGCAACGAGATGGAATCTGAGGACATGACTTTGTTGATAGGACAGAAACGTAGGTACGCTCCTAGTGGGCATACTCTGTGAGTGTCAATTTCATCGACGTCGGCGCCAACTAATTCCTGTGATTTACAAGTCAATACATTTTTGTATGGTCTTGTCGCGTATCAGTTTGCTGCGTATTACCAGACGAGTATGTTGGCGCAAAAGGCTTGAATTCATAGTGACTCATCTTGCCCCAGGGTTCGATGATCGCCCAGTGATAAAGTCGGTTCGTTGTTGACCCATATTGCTGCAACTCTGACTTGCGATCCCAGGTATATGGTGCTCTTCCTGTTCATATTGGATACGTTTCACAGTGCCTCGTGAGTACTATTCATTATTCGGTCCTTGTAATTGGCTTCATTGTTTCGCAGAGTCATATCTATGGCATGGACCTATACGTTCGTAGCGCTACTAACTCCTGACTTTGCTCGTGCTGAGTCTACCCTAGTGTCACAAACTATGACAATCCAGAAGCTCTCGCAGGTGTGTAATTACCGGGTCCAGTCACGGCATTTAGTCTGGCCTAATAGAGCTGGCAGTGGCTGAATGGCCATACACTTTCACTCCGATTGGCACCGCACTTACTGCCCTGGTGACCCAGACATATCTAGGCTTTAGGCAAGTATTTTGACATAAACCCAAATTTGAACTGAACCCGTGTACTGTAGAATTTGGTGTTTAACCGGCAGCAGAATTTTATACGGCATTGTCATCCTCTTGGCGATTCCTTCATTTACACTGGGCATGATGTGCGGCACCGAGGCTTGGATGATTCAAGTGTACGTCTTATGAGTGCGATGCGTATCAGGCTCATCACGTTCACATAGTTTGTCCGAGCTACCCCGTCTTACGCCCCTCGTGATTGCCTGGTTGACCACACAGGTCGTAGTGGATGTGTTCATAACCAGTATGCAGCTGCTTGTCGAAAATATCATCAAGATATTCACTCACATTCGTCAGGCACTTTGGTCATCGTTTTATACCGTTCGCGAACTGGTTTCGGCAGGATGGATACAGTTCTCAACAGACTCATTCGCGGCGCCATCCAGACAGGTCTCTTCGCCGGAATCTTCTCCATAGGTGATTTGATCACTTTCATCGTTCTTCCGAACACGAATCTGTACGGTATGTTTGCCATTCCTATTGGCCGTATATACACGAACGTGAGTATGTTAATATCGCGGTATTGTGCGAATTGATTCGAGTCCTCTTTTTGTCGATTTTTGAAAGACTCTCTTGGATACCCTGCTAACTCGCGAGTCACTCAAGGCAGAGCTTGTCGGCACGCGTGTAGCAAACTGGGTTAGTTGGGTGACTATCCTACGACCGTAGTTCGTCTCTAATTCGTTTACAGACAGGTTCAATCCAATGGGCGCCAGCCAATTCGTCTGAAGCCACCGAGCCAGCCCGGCCGAAGACCTTTCAACTCAAGGTACAAAAATCTTTCCAGGGGGACTATGGTCATTCGCTTTGCGAGGATGCGGAAGGCAAAACGTTCAGTTGACCGTTTGAGACACCTCAGGCGAAAGACGCAGGTAGGACGAAGAGGAAACTTCGTCGCATATCGTTTCGCCCATCCGTTTCATTATTAATCATCTAACCCTCGCTTTCGTGATGCCTCTCAGTTTCTTGTATACCATGTTACGCCGCACTAGAACTTGAAGCTTGACGTTTGGGTTGTACTTTGGCGATATCTTGCCGTGACCCAGTGATGCAATCCAATCCGTTGCACAAGCATCCCTACACGCTGTGTATGATTCCGCATCAAGCTTGGCATGCCCAGGCCCGTCAACAGGAAACACTTGAAAGAGTTGCACCTGGAACAGTGACTCTACAGTCTCACCGGCCCGGGGAAAGTGAAGCGACATCCCGAGTTACAATTTATACAGCATCCGAGTTGGGCCCAAGCTGGAATCCCAGGCCTCAGGACCGGCCTTAGGAATGCAGTACGTACCGAGGTCTTGAAACCCTATCCATTATCTTCGACGAAGCGGCCACCTGGAATCCATCAATGGCGTGTATTAACACAGCCCAAGCCATTGTGACCTGAGGCTTCCATTGTGCATTTCTGATGGGCCCTTGACCCAGGGTGCGTGGGGCGATGCATCAATGAGCCACTTGCAGGCCCGTATCTCGGTCGCCTCGAGGAGTCACTGGCATGAACCGAAGCCCGCCGATGGCTCAAGTTCGACCCAACCCCGTCGTCGAACGAACCCTTTATAATTTAAGCCTTCCGTGTGCCATTATCAACGCTGTCTTTCTT
>JBBPLN010000901.1:0-11993 GCA_038089815.1 Sutorius eximius
CGGTAATAGACGGATATCAACGACCGCAGAGACATGTTGGAACGTGCCAGATCCAGCGCCTGGCCCTGTCTTGAGGCGTCCGTGGCGCCGACCGCGTCGTGGTGGCCGTCCGTGGAATGGCTGCTGCTATAATAATGCAGGTCGAGAAACGGTAGGTTGGGGAAATCACCCGAGGTCGACAGCTTGGACAGATCGACCGGCTGCGACTCTGCTGCGGCATGCAGCGAGGCGGACTCCGAGGAGTGGTGAGGGAGCGCGTCAAAGAAGGGCAGCGAGCGCGTGGTTGTAATAACGGGTTGCAAATGTGGTTGGACTTGTGTGGAACGTGCCATGGTGGAGCGCGATTCTGACGGCGGGACAGATATGGATCGGCCATGTGATGCAGATGAATGAACATGCGACAGAGGACGCATGGGACGAGAGGTTATGAGGGGCGTCGCAGGCGGCGTCGAGTGTACCAGATCGACCATGTCCTCCATATTGTGAGGCGCGATGGCGAACAATTCCAGGGTGGACGCGATGTTTAGAGACGTCTCCGCATCGTCTTTCTGTATGCCAACTTCGCCGGTGGCAGGGGAGGACGCAGGGACTTCGACCTGATCGTTGAGCGTAATGGACGCCAGCTCGATCTCGTCAATGCCAGGGAGTGCGGGCGTGTGCATTTGCATGGGGTGCATGCCAGAGGGCTGCTGCATGCCTGACAGTCCGAGGCCAGGTGTTCCGAATCCGAATCCGGGACCATAATACGACTGCTGCGGCTGGTGCGTGCGTGCGCCAAAGATAAGGTCACCGGCGTAGCTCGAGTGGTGGGTGAAGCCCCTGAATGTGCTGGTAGGGAACATCTCAGGGTCGGAAAAGGTGGAGTGGGTGTCACCAATGCCTGCCTCGGAGGCAAAGTCGTGAAAGGTGGTCGGAAATAAGTCGTACCGATCCATGACGCCATGGTTGAGGTGATGAAAGGAAAAGGGTGACGATGGGGCGGGGGAAAGGCCGTCGGCAAAGGAGGAGCCGCTGCTGGAAAAGGTGGAGGTGTCGAGCCGGGGGTTGGCAGAAAACCAGTCCTGCGCGCCCCAGGGGGACTTGCCGATGGTGGGCATGCGACGCATAAAGGGCGATTGGTTAAAGGGATAGTCGGAAGATGATATATGCGACGAGGTGGGCGACCCAGCGTTGGCGGACCAGGTGCTCGAGTGGATGGGTGTCTCGATGCTGGACCACGTACCCTGAGATTGGGACGAGTCGGTCAGCTCCGAGAGGGAATGTGACGCGCTGGGCATAAAGTCAGGGATGGAGAGGGGTTCGGATAAAGGGTCGATCGTCTCCATGTCCATCTCGGCAAAGGGCTCGGCCGAGGAGGGTGGATCGTCCTGAGGAGACGTCTCTGTGGTGATGGGTGGACACTTGAACAGCCTGCGGGAGGAGTCTTCCTCGCCGGCGGAGCTGTCGTCGTCCTCGGAGCATGTGGCGCTCTCTGGGACACTCTTGGTGCCGCCACGGAGGAGTCTGGAAGCGCGCTTCTGGCGCGTAGGGCCGATGTGGGACGTAGTGGCGGGGAGGTGGTCGTCCGTGGCTGCGCGGATGGGGAGATGGAGGGCGGGGTCCCGCTTCTTCTTTGGGGCGTTGCGGGGCTTGTAGCCAGCTGCCTGGTAAAGTTCGGGGAAGGCGTTGCGGAAGCGGTCGCGGAGGTCGGTAGAGCGACGGTTTTGCTCCTGGAAGATGGGATCCTTGACGATGGTGGCCCATACGGTGCCGTGCTTTTCGTAGCCGGCCTTGAGGGCGCGGTCCTCCTCCTCTGTGAATGGGCGGCGCTTCTTGGAGCGGGTCTTTTCAAAGATGGAGCGACCGTCTGGGAGGGTGGAGCGGACCTTGCTAGAGAGATGGGTCTTGGCGTTGGGGTAGTGCTCCTTGTACGCGTCAGGGAAGTAGGTGCGAAAGCTGCGGAGGTGAGCGAGGTCGGTATGCGAGACGATGTACGCACCGGTCCTTGAGGTCGACCGGGGAGCGGTTGTCGAACTTGAGCTTTGGATCCTTGAGGATGGCCTTCCAATTGCCGACGCCCCACTGCAAAGGACGGTGAGCGAACGTGGGGGTGGACGACGATGGCACGGACCGTGTTGCAACCGTCGACGAGCATCTGTGTCTCCTCTTCGGTCCACTTTTTTCGTGGTTTCTTTTGTACGACGAAGGCGTCGTGAACCTCTTCCGTGCGCATCCTTGGCTTTCGTTCTGGGATGGACGTATCGTCACGAAAGTTCCAAGCGGGTACGAGACGGGCACGACGATGTTTCGGTGGCGAGTCGGACATGGCCAAGGGGGGTGTTTGATCATCATCTCAAAGGACCAAGTCACATTTATTTAAGTACTACTAGACCGACACTTGCGGGGCTATCCGTTCCTCGACCCGTCCAAGCCGTTCTATCCACGCTTGCAGCCGTCCTGCCAGTTCCCCAATCTGTCCCCGTGACAGTACACGCGGTTGCACCCACGTTATGTGTGCTTTTTCATCTACCTGGTCCAGCGTACCTCGAATCAACTTGAGGCTGCACGCACTTGATTATCAGCGACACGCCCCCTTCCATATCCTCTCTCGTGCTCACCTCAGCGCCTTCATGATCAAATGTTCCACCTCATCCATCGCCAGTCGCGTCTCCGAGGCGATCGTCTCAAACGTCATCGTTCGGTCGTTGGCACTCCGTTTGAACACCGACTCTATCAGCGCCATGAGACAGATCTTCTGCCGCAAAAACGGATAGTTTCGTTCCAGAATCGGCTGCAGTTCCATTTCCTCAGCTTCCCCCGTCCCGTAGGCTCTCCGCACCCATCACGCACCTCCTGCGGAAAAAGTGGTGCCAACGCTTCGAATTTGCCAATGTTCCCTTCGTTGAACGTAAACAACAGCTTCTTGATCCAATCATACTGCGTGTTGTCCAGCGCATCCAATATCGGATGCATCAGCTATGTCAGACGAAAAATGGGTTACGGTCCATTTTTCGACATGGCTGGATCAACCTACCAGTTCACCAAAGTTGTAGATGCTCTCCCCGAGAAAGGCCGAGATGCCCAGGTCGTGCGCGCGCAGCAAACGTTCCTCTGCCGTGAGGTCCGTCCCAACATCAACACATGCCAGATACAGCAACGAGTGCTTGTAATACGATCCATATTCTGCTTTCGCCTGCAATACCGATTGCGTCAGCCGTGTCATCCACCAGAACATTCTCGATCGTTCATGTCACCTTGTAGTAGTCCGCAGCTACCCGATAATACGATGCGTTCACAGCATTATCCACACCCTCGAGTTGATCGAGCGTCTTCCAAGCCGCGTCCATGTCCTTCTTTGTCCCTTCCAGATCGCCATAGACCAACTTGGCATGTGCGATGTTGGCGAGCAACAGCACGTGTGCCTCCTTGGACTTGTCGGCATCGATCCGTGAGAGCAGTGCACTCAGGAATCCGAGCTGTGCCTGTGGATCTTGGAGACGAAATGAATTTTGACGGAAAGTACCGGCGTGAAATGGAACGCACTCGTTATCTCCTTTGACACCCGGGTACCTAGCTCTACGAGCTTCTGCTGGTTTATTTTGGATTCAAAGTCCCTCACGAACTGCTGGAAGACGACCACGCGGCAAGGCTTTGAAGACGGGTGATCGAAGAATTCGAAGAGCTTGAGGGTGAGCTGGTGCCATAGTCTGTCGGACGATGAGCAGCGTCCGCGACGGTCAAGGTGCCCCCTACTTGCGCGTGTAGAGGCTCTTGAACGCCTCGAAAAAGGGATGCAGGTCGGGTGGTGTCGAGGAGAGCGCCTTTGCGATAAAGTCGTCGAGCACGAGCCTGGGTGGGGTTACCGAAGAGTCTTGGAGTTGTGGTGCCATCGTAGGATGTCTGACGACGTTATCGAGCACGAAATCGAACGTGGACGTGAACTGACCTGTACGCGTATGCGACGAGCGTGCGAGCGATTGTTTGTCCATATTTTGCAACAGCCTTGAGAAATAACAAGACCAAACTGACGCTCGTCCAACGCAGTAGAGGACGGGCAGAGTCTGGCATGGCGTGAATGATGAACGTGGTGTGAGGCGGGCGACACGTCTTTAACGTGCTAGTAGTGCAGCACCACGCCCGTGCTCACCATTCTCGACGATGGCACCCTGTTTGGCACCCAGGGTCGTCGCTTTCCCACCTTATTTTCTCCTCCATGCCTTTCCTCGGTACCTCTGCTCGCTTTCGACCCCGTCCGTGCGACATGGACCCCAAAATACCAGTATGTCTTCCACGGGTCCATTATTTTTACCACCCCCGTTGACGTCCGCGCTTGACAGCCATCGATTTCCCAGCTCTTTCGTACGAACTCGGTACCATCACCGATGGACATGTATCGCATCCATCAACTGCTCGACGAACGCAAGGCAGAACTCGTCGCCTTTGCCGAGGAGATCGAACGTGCGCGTGCACAGGTGAACCGGCTCGAATGCCAGCGTGATCAAGTCAAGTCCGTCGTTCAGGAGCTCGAGGCACTCATGTCCCCCATCCGCCGCATGCCCACGGACATCATGGCAAAGGTCTTTGAGCACTGCGTCAACGATCAACCCATCCCGAGGGCCGACCCTCGCATGGGACCACTATTGCTAGCTCAGGTTTGCCGTTCTTGGCGCTACCTCCTGTTCTCCCTGCCATGTTTGTGGTCCACGTTGCAACTCGATCTGCCATCAGGCACCAAAGATTGGGAGGCACTCGTACAATCCAAGAGCCTATCCATGCACGTGTGGCTCTCTCGCTCAAAGGCACTCCCAATCACCCTCTTTCTCAATCATCCCAGGGGGTCCCTCGTTCCCTGGCATGCGCTCATGCATCTCGACAAGGAGATCCTCACCCTCGGTTGCCGCCTCAAAGAACTCGCCCTTCATTTCTCATCCCGATCCCTCAGCTGTCTGTTGACCTTCACTCAGAGCCCCCTCCCTTACCTCCAACACTTGGAACTCCAAGACACCAACCCCCTTCCCACGAGCGAAAATCCGCCCCCGATCGTGTTCCATTCCGCACCCAACCTCAAGAGCTTGTGCCTGTCCTGGTGTAGCCTTGACCTTGCCGAATTCCAAGTCCCCTGGGCACAGCTTCAGCATCTCAACCTCGAATATGATGCGAGCCCGTTTTGGAACCCCGTTCATACCGACTACCTTGAAACCCTTGCCAGCTGTCCCAACCTCACCACGCTCTGCCTCGGTATCGGCGCACCGATCAATGACGTCGATCCAGCACACATCGTGCCCGTGACCCTGCCCCACGTCCACACGTTCAAATCGAGCACCTACGTCCAAACGCCGTACCTCCAGCACTTTTTTGATGCCCTCCACATGCCCCAACTACGTCACTTTGACATTAAAAATGTCAGTCTCGCGCTCGGCAGCTTCACCGGCCAGACAGAGTGTCTCCCATTCTTGGCGCGCTGTGCGGACACGCTCGAGAGCGTGTCCTTCCACCGCGTCGACATCGCCGATGCGGCCATTTTGTCGTGTCTCGCGCAGCTTCGTCGCTTGAAGACGCTCTACTTTCTCCCGGGCGTGCTTCGGCTCAACCACGGGCTCATCACCGCGCTCGGAAACGACGCGGGGGAGGGAGTCTGTCCTACCCTCGAGGTGCTCCATTTGAGATGCTCGTCCATTGTCCCCGTCGATGCCATCACGCGTCTCGTGGCGTCGCGTTGTCGAGCGGCACCCGCGCTGAAACGGCTTTCGTTGGAGCTCGTCACGTTCGAGTATGGGTTGGACACGAGGGACGACAAGATCAAGCAAATTCAGGCGCAGGTGGGCACGTATGTCGAGGGAGGGCTGCAACTCGTCTTGAACAAGTCGAACAGCTCAGGGTAGGAGGGGAAAAAAAGCAAAGAACACTTTGGCCATGTTTTCTTTAAATCGTTTCCACCCCGTCTCACGATTGTCAAGTTTTTCTGGACTTTTTCGTCGTTCTGGTACTGCACTGTTGTCACGTTCACGTTTTCAGGATACCCACAGATGCACAGACACGATCACGTTGTACGATAGTCGGTGTCGTTGGACTTCTGACATAACGCCCATCATGGCGATCGCGAAAATTACTCATTCTTGCCCTCGTCGCGAGTGCTCAAAAGTATGCAACCACACCGCCCAACGTCCGACCTCCCTCCCACGAGCTGCGCGAACAACGCGGCTCGGAGCGCGTGTTGCGTCTGTTTCAAGTGTGCTCCAAGTGTGCTTCGATGTGTTTCAAGTACGCTTACATAAGTAATGTTAACGCTGGCAACTTCTTTGCGGATTTAGAGACTTGTAACAACTGCGTACCCAGCTAAATGTCGCCTATAAAAGCCCCCCCTTCGTCCTGTATTCCTTAGTTCTTTCCCTGACGAATTCAGGCTTTGTTCCAATTCTTCGGTGGGAACTCTTCGTGATCACTTTTTTTCCTGACATAACATCATGGCGATCGCGAAATTACTCATTCTTGCCCTCGTCGCAAGCGCTCAAGAGTATGCAACCACACCGCCCAATGTCCGACCTCCCTCCGACGAGCTGCGCGAACAACGCGGCTCGGAGCGCGTGGTGCCCTACATCACCGGCTTGTTCGGCGTACGTCCTCCTTCCGAGCGCGTGGGTCAACACTGACGTGCTTTAGGTCATGATATGGTCCTGGGTGTCCCTCGAGGGCTCGATCCTCTTCGCGCTAAGCGGGTACTGTCCCCCTTCGCTCGCCCAGCCCATCCTCGCACACCTCCTTCCCTGCGTGGCACCCACAGCCCTTCCGACACTCACAACGCTCACGCCCAGCTTCCTCGCGGGTGCATGTCTCACGCTCGCAGGCACCTTCCTCCGCGCATACTGCTTCCGCATCCTCGGGGCCCGCTTCACGTTCGAACTTGCCATTCGGCCCGCACATACGCTCGTCACGGACGGCGTGTATGGCATCGTCCGGCACCCGAGTTATACCGGCGCCATCGGGATCGCGTTAGGGTGGCTCTTGTGCGTGTTTGATAGACAGGGATGGACCATGGGGGCGCTGGAGGGGTGGGTTGGGCGCGATGTGGGGCGTAGGGTGTGGGTGGGTCTATGGGCGGGTTCGATAGGGTTCATGTGCGTCGCGGCCAGCAAGCGGACGGGCAAGGAGGATGCGATGCTCGAGGAGGGCTTCGGCGAGACGTGGCGCGCGTGGGCGAGGAGGGTGCCGTATCGACTGATTCCTGGCGTGTATTGAGCGGGCACACTATAATCATTGTGTAAGTATTATATTGTGGAACAGAGGCTACACTGGTGTCTAGGTTTCAACGTAAATCGTTCAGAGGGGTGTTCAAAGGGGTGGAAGGGTATCCAACAAGAGTTATACATACAGTTGGAAAAAAAGAGCGCGTTGATCGAGAGAGGCAAGGAAATTCGCTAACAATACAAATAAATGACTGGACTTGACACACGAGACGACAGGGGATCGTAGTGAGTGAGGCACGACACTTTTGCTGGGGTTTATCCAAGATACAGGGGGTCACATTCAGACGGCGTGGGGCACGTCGGGCACGTAGCGAGGCGGTGCGTCCACGTCGAGCGAAGCCTCTGGGAACGAGGGCAAAGGCACACTGTCCAAATCCACGGGCGACCTCGGAAGGGACTCCCTCGACATCGATCCAGCCGACGTAGCGGTGGGCGAAAACGGCACCTTCTTCACGTCAGCCAACGCACCGCCGAAATCGGGCAACGACATCTTGGACGAAAACGATGCCATTGAATCCCGCTTCTTCTCCGTGTGGTGCGTGATAAAGATAGGCATGGTAGAGCGGCCGTTGCTCGACATATCTGGGTTGGAACTGTTCGGCAAAAGGTTGCGTTAGACCACGATAACGATCAGAATTCAGTCAGGTGACGTACCCATTGGCAGTCCAAGTTCCGGTGGCGGACATGGATCCGGTAGAGAGGCCAACCCGTTTTGCGACCGACACGTACGCAAGTCGGTAATTCTTCCGAGCTTCGTCTGCAAAGCCGAAAAACGCAAAGAAAATGACCGCGCCGAGAACGGCAAAGTAACGCGTGGTCTCAAAGCCAGTGACGAGTGTTTCATTCTGCTTCCACACCACAGAGGGTATTTGTTCGATCGCGCCAAAGTTGTCGTGGGCATAGGCCCAGTTCACGTACGGCGGGAGGGGACCCTCGGACAAGTTGAGATAGATGGTGTAGCATGCCAGAGGAACGGTGAAGAGGACTTCAACGCCAGCGAGAGCCATGAGGCGGAAATACCGGCCGGAGCTCAAGTTCCTGTTGGCCGAAAGGAACTCTTTGAATTGTGCTCTTCGAATGGCGAGTTCACGAATCGTCCGGACTGCGGGAGGCGATGAGAACAAGGTCACCACACATCTCGAACACACGCACTGCAATAAAATGCTGACACCAGACCAATGGCGAGGGGCCAGGCGAAAACGAGAGGGTATGCCGCGGCGGTGTTCCAGGTAAAGGGGAAGCAACCAATCTCTTCAATGATAAGGAAACGATGGGCCTGGACGACGACATCTGATGGCAGATCAGTAAACCCCATGGAACCTATCCTATTCCACAGCACTCACGGAGGATCATCTCAAGCAAGGGAATACCGAGACCAATGGCCAGGTCAATCATGACATCACGCCGCTTCTGCGCACGCGTCTTGGTCACGGACTGAACGGAGGCGATTTGGTACAGGCGGCGGTTTATACAGAGAGATGCGGCAGGGATGGCTACCGCGCTTCCGATCAGAAACTTGGTGGCTGCGCGATTGCTCAGCGGCGCCCCGAAATCAAAATCATCGGAACCTACAGATGTCGCACCAAACTGGTGCCCAGTTGATAGCGTTTGAATTCCAGACCACCGAATTGATGAAGAGGATCAGGCATGTCAAGCCTGTCCATATCATATACAGGCAAGTCCCCGTGTTCCAGGCTAGACGATGCGTCAGCGAGAGTACGGCGCTTCGGAGAATAAAGTCACCTTCAAGATGCCAAGGGAGGGGAATCATACATAGTATGAAGCCGATAAAGGAACATGCAGAGAAGAGCCAGTTCGGTGCGTCGGCAATCATCCCAACACAGTTGTAGATGACAAGTCTCGGGCGGTAAGGGAGAGGTGGGATGAAAGGTGGCTACGAAACCATAGCCATGGGAGGTCCTATTAAAGGTTGGGTGAGAGTACGTATACATTGTCGGATTCGCGCGACTTTGAGCTTTGCATCGTCGTATTCGCCGCATTCCCCTTTGGAAATACAAACCACCACCCAAATTGGGAAATTAGTTTGTGGTCCTAAATGGTAAAGCGAACGGTGGTTGTACCGCGCTCATACCAAATGAGGGGATGAGAGCACATGTGACGATGTCCCATGACGCATAAAATTGATAGAATGCAGGGGCAATGAAGCCGACCTTTACCCAACGAAGCAGGGGGATACCTAGCGAGCGGAACACCAGTTCTCACGTCGATAGTAGAGTATGGGAACGCGAAGGTTTACCAGAGTATGTGGTTCATGATCCGACAAGAAGGCGGGTCAAGTGGCGGCACCGTTTGAAACGATAGAAACAGCAGATGAGCGGAGGAAACCGCGGGGGTCAGAAACATATCCAAGTTCTGCGCAATGGTCGTTAGCGGCGTGGAAAAGTGTGACCAAAGGATCTAGGCAACACGCTCACGGCACCATTGATAAAATACAAGGCGTCGTACAGCGGATGTAAGCACGCCGGAGGACAAGGACCACCCTTTAGTCACAGTGGCCCCCGATAGGCCAAATCGCGACCGCCCCAAGTGATGAAGGCATGATGCATGACGGCGATTGACGATGGGGATTCAGATCAGAGTCAAGTATCATGCTGCCGCTCACGTCTTATGAGGCCAACTCACGATCTTCCTGAAAGGAAGCAGATGTCTTGCAGCGACAGTCGCCACTTAGCGTAGGGTATCCGATTACCCGCATTACTTTGTGCTTTATGTGGACAGAAAACTTATCAGCTTTTAAAAATCCTCGAATAACCTAACTTATTTATCTATGATAGGGGTCTTTTGGCACCAACTCCAATAATTGATGCTCGCCTGTACATCTTCCAGCGCCAAATATATTAGCTGCTATCCCGCCAAACTATCGCTCTTATATCAATCGGGCATTACATGGTCATTCTGTCACCTTCGAGGCACGTGCGTGCCGTGTTAGGGCAAGGTCTTTTCAGGATGCACATCAACCGTTGTCAAGTTATTCATATTAACGTCGTGGAAAAAAAAGCTACACTGTCGTCTAGGTGGAGGGTATACGATACGGGTTGTACATACATGTAGGCAAATGAGGGAGGCATGTCGAGCGAGGGGGAAGGAACATCACTAACAATACAAATAAATGGCTGGAACATCAATGACACGTTGGAAATCGCGGGCACGAGGAGGATTTTCGCTGGGGTTTCGAGCACCAAAGAGGCAAAATAAAATAAAAGGGGAACAGAGAACGAGCGCTCACATTCAGACTGCGTGTGTCGCGTCATCGGGCTCCTCTCGAGGCGGTGCACTCGCGTCTGCAATAATCTGAGAGAGCCTAGGCAAATGCACACTGCCTAAATCCACAGACAGCCTCGGAGGCGAGTCCTTCGGCATCGACCCCGACGACGAGGACGAGGTTACGGGCGAAAACGGAACCTTGTCCGTGTCCGCCAATGCACCATCGTAACCCGGTAACCACATGCTCGACGAGAACGATGCGAATGTATCCCGCTTTTTCTCCTGGTGTACGATATAGACAGGCATGGTGGAAGGGTCACTGTGGTAGGACGTATCTGGGTTGGTGCTGTTTGAGGAAGAGTGAAAAAGTATGGGTGAACTCAGGTCGACAGCAATGGTTAACTCATTGGCGTACCCAGTTGCTGTCCGAGTTTCGTGGCCGGACGTGGTTCCAGTGGAGAAACCAAACCGTTTCGCGGCCGATGTGTACGCGAGACGGTAATTCTTCCGAGCTTCATCCGCAAACCCAAAGAACGCAAAGAAAATCACCGCGCTAAGGACATAGACGTAACGAGTCATCTCGTAACTGGCGGCCAGTGCTTGGCTCTGCTTCCACACGGAAGCTGGGATTTGTTGGATCGTATTAAACTGGGCGTGAGTATAGTCCCAACTCACGTATGGCGTAAGGGGACCACCGGACAAGTTGAGATAGATGGACATGCATCCCAGAGGAACCGTTATAAGGATATCAACCCCGGCAAGAGCCATGATACGGAAATAACGGCTAGAATCCAGGTTACCGCTGGCCGCGAGGAACTCTTTGAACTGCGCTCTTCGGATGGAGATGTGGTGAATCGTTCGGACTGCGAGGAGTTATTAAAACATCACGGCCACACATGCCGAGCACACGTACTGCCATAAGATGCCGACACCAGCCCAATGACAATGGGCCATACGAAGACAAGTGGAAATGCCGCTGCAGTAACCAGAACGCTGTCGATACAGCCGATCTCTTCAATGATGATAAAACGAATGCTCTGAACGACGGTGTCTGATGGCAAGTGAGAAATCGGTCCCATTTTCATACACTTTACGATACTCACGTAGGATCATCTGGAGTGCGGGAATGCCGACACCAATGGCCAGATCAATTATGACATCTCGCCGCTTCTGCGCACGCGTCTTGGTCACGGACTGAATGGAAGCGATTTGGTACAGGCGGCGGTTTATACAGAGAGATGCAGCAGGGATGGCCACCGAGCTTCCAACGAAAAACCTGGTGGCTGCACAGTTGCTCAGCGATGTCCGAAACCAAAACTGTAAAACCCTACAGATGTCGCACCAAACTGGTGCCCAGTTGATAGCGTTTGAATTCCAGACCACCGAATTGATGAAGAGGATCAGGCATGTCAAGCCTGTCCATATCATATACAGGCAAGTCCCCGTGTTCCAGGCTGGACGATGCGTCAGCGAGAGTACGGCGCTTCGGAGAATAAAGTCACCTTCAAGATGCCANGGGAGGGGAATCATACATAGTATGAAGCC
>JBBPLN010000902.1:0-11988 GCA_038089815.1 Sutorius eximius
CACGGTCATGCTCAACTTGGTCAGTTTATCCACCGAGGATCTTCAACTCTTATCCAACGTCGAGTAATCTAGCCCGAGGACGTCACGTCGCTTCTGTCCATCAAGCTCGCGACCAAGTACGCCCAGCTGCGAGAGATCGAATGCATGCGTGCCATTGCCATCGCACATCAAAACCGCAACCTGGCCGAGTTTGAGAAAGTGTTGCGCGACTACAAGGATGGTCAGTGCCTCATCTGTCCTGCACCGTTTAAAATCAAACATTTTCCCCAGAGCTCTCGTCCGACCAAACGATCCGTTCGCACCTCGCCGCGCTGTACGATACGTTGTTGCAGCAAAACCTGCTTCGTATCGTCGAACCGTACTCTGTCGTCGAGATTGAGTATGTGGCGAAGCAGGTCGGCCAGAGCCGGCAGGAGGTCGAAGCAAAGTGAGGAACAGCGTCGTCTGGGCGTGTTTCCCCGTATTGACACCTTGTAGACTATCACAGATGATCTTGGACAAGGTGTTCCACGGGGTACTCGATCAGGGGCGGGGATGTCTCCTTGTGTACGACGAGCCCGAAGTCGACGTACGTCTTTCCTCGTGTCATGGACGTTTTTGGTGTTTGCTGATGCCGTGGTTGGTTTAGAATACGTACGGCGCTGCTATTGATACGCTCGAGCAAGTTGATAAGGTGGTGGAATCGCTGTATGCAAAGGTATGCTGTGTGCTGATGTCATCTTCCACGGCGAGCTGACGGATATGAACGCTAGACGGTGAAGATCGCATGACACTTCATGTAATACAACATTTCCAGTGTTTCTACTAACAGAGTTGAATGGTATCGAAGCACGTTCGATCCAACTTGACTTATGAGTACGACCGTGACTATTCCAGACGTACCCAGATAAAACAAAGATTGGTCCGATTCGATGACATGGCATTTGAAGACCTTGGGATCCGAGCCGCACAGGCGTTCCTGCTTGGCCGAGTAGTTTACTGATCAAAGTACCGCCAACGTAGATCAGGACGGCGCTTGCTATATGATCGTGAATCACACGGGACCATTGATCGCCCAGGTCCCCGTTCTGATCGTCCGCTTTCGCTTCCCTATCATTCGGAGATTTTGCGGGGTGCCTGACGGCCTTGGAAGTCAGACTCTCCGGTGAACTAAGCAACTCGGACATCAAGGGTTGTCAATTCTACGCGTCTAAAATGGTTCCGAGATCTCAGGGCCTGGTCCCTATTCCATCGGTATACCTCATCTAACATCTATTTCACCGATTGGACCGGGTGTTCGTGTGCTGTTCAATACTCTCCGTCCTGCTAGCATGGTTACGTATGACGGCTCGTTCACACGTGAGTCACTGTCAAAATTTGGTCTGGGCCTTTATCTGGGCCAAGACAAATATTGCGAGTGCCTGCACACTGTAAAGAGTGTCCATCGAACCCACAGATCGATTCTGAGCATGCAACCTCTTGACGGACATGTTTTTAACGATGCATGTCCGGATATCACTTTCCCCGTGCTCTCTTCGCATCTTCTACGAACTTGTTCAACACCTCTATGTCCGCTTGGTCCCCATTCAGCGACTTTTCGACCCGTTCGTATGCCCTCGCGATCCCTCTATAGATATCACTTTCTTCCCCGCCCACGAATTCCCCAACCTCATCCATCTCTCCTGCCCACCTGTATGCTTTTGAAACCATTGATGGGATCATCGCTATTATTTGGTCGAGTTGTTCGGGGTAAGATTTGTTCATTCCGTCGATCAGTGCTTCTGCAATTGCTGGTGACGATGCGTGGGCAGCTGAAGCGGGCATCGGAGCGAATTCAGCGTATCATGCATCTTTTTCTTACCCAAGATCATCGTCGTCCACAGCCCAATGCTTCCTTTCTCGGTTGTCTGTGTATCGCTCAACATTTGCACGTCTGGAATGGAAGAAGAGCGCTCACCGAGTACGACATTTTGAGCGCGCTTGCACCTCCCACACCGACGCCTTCCCCCGTCAACGGTGAAATCTTTAACCCATACTTGGATAACGCCGCGAAGGCGTCCAGTTCGTTTCGGTCCTCTGCTGCAGCCGATGCATAGATCGTAGGGCCGTACCCTTCCCTTGGTGGTCCTCCAACGATACTGGCATCTATGAGCTTGATTCCAGTACCTGTAAAGACCCCTGCGATCCGTTTCACCGTGTCCGGACTGACGGCATTGCAATCTACAAATACGAGGGACTTGAGGGGGGTTCGTTCGCCCCGGTTCACGGCCACCTCTCGAATCTTCTCGGCAAACGACGTGGCTGCCAGAGGGGGCAATATGCTCAGTATCCAGTCTGCCTCGACGACGATATCATCCAAGGATGCATCGAGCATCCCTGCTTCCTTGGCACGTCGACGTGTCGCCTCGGAGCGCCCGTCCAGGTTGGTATACACGGTGCAGCCAGCGCTGGTGAGCTTTTTGCCTACTGCAGCGCCCATTTCTCCGGCTGCGATGATGGCCAGCCGAGGCGATGCGACAGTAGCCATGATGTTGGAGGTAAGAGATAAGGAACGATGGAAAAGTAGACTGAGTCACCCTCTCATTTGCAGGGACTATTTTGAGCAAGGACCAATCGGGCAGCACGATGGGAAAAAGACCATCAATATTTACCTTATTCCTTATTAACAGTGAACTGCGGCAGATGTCAAAGATATATTGACGTTCGTAGGCTGTCTTGGAGAGAATTGGGAGGCCTGTTATCGACAGCATGTCTCCCCAACGGTCTTGTGGCTGTCGTCATTCTGGAATGTATCAGCTTCAGATACACCGATCCTTTTTAAATACTTGCCTCTGTGAAAACATCTCATTACACACCGTGTGAATACCGCTCTCTGTCCAAGTCGCTGAAATGAGAATATACTTAGGTCCAAATAGAAGGAGCGTGTCAATCTCGATCGGGCAATTTGGCGCCACGGAAGTTGCAACTGCCATCGATCAGAGTATAAGCCCTTCCACGGCGGTCCAGATATGCGACACTGGACGCCTCTTTACGACCGCCGTCATGAGCGCTAAGACGCTTGCTCTCCGCGATGTCCCGACGACCCTCAACTACTGTGCTTCAGCCACAATGGATGGCCAGGCCCCGTACTTTTATGCTGATGAAACTCCAAATCCACTTTTGCGACAAGAATTGACCGCCGCAGGTATTTAAAAAGCTCATGCCCGTGGAGGACATCATCTACAAGTCGGATGATTCCGAGTTATCATCCTGGTTTGGGACAAAGGCGCCGCTCTTGTCTTCTAAATGCACAGCTTGCGACGTACAACCGGCAGCTACGTTTGCGTTCAGGTCAATTTGCCTGGCAAATTGTCATGGAAGCACAAGGGACACTCATCAAGATCGCCAACGTCGCACATTAACTCAGCAAGGCGTTCGTGGATGCCAACCCACGGCCAGGGGGTGACAACGGGCCCAATATTTCTCGGGCTCGAGTTCGGTTGGACAAGATCAAGGCTACATCCTGGGAAATCCTCAAAACTCTCGGCCAATGCACTATTAGTCGTTCAACTCCAGATGAACAGCTAGAAGGTTGGATCTCTGCCAAGGATTCCCATTATATGCTTGTCTGCATTGAATGAAATGAAGAGGATAATCCAGGCTGACTGGCTGGGGAGGATTCAAACACTCTTTGGCTTCGCATCATTTAGTAGAAACCTCAATCCTGTGGGGACAGATGACAAAATTAGAGAAATTATCAAGGTCCTCCACAATCACCAAGAACATTTTGATTACTTGATTGCATTGCATGTCTCAAGGTGAGCGCCCAAGTTACCTTTCCAAAGGATTCGTCTGATCGCAACACCGTCATACCGGTCACTAGGACCCAGAAAGTAGACACGATGCTGCACGAAATGAGGGCAACTTCTCCCGTTTCTGCGCAACTCAACACCAGGATGAGATCTGGTGTTGTTGAAGAGAAACCCAAAGGACGGGGTTGATCGTGCGTACTGTGAACAACAAACATCACTCATGACTTTTTTGAGTCGTGTTACATCTGCAGCAGAAAAGCTGGATATTATCCTGAAATGGCTCGATGCATTTAGAAGCCCTGAGAAGCATTGGGCCACTGTATCACAGCGGCAATCTGATACGTGCACTTGGCTACTCGAAACAAATGAGTACAAGGCATGGCTGACTGGCAAGTGTCCACTCCTTTGGTTACAAGGAAAAGGTTCGGTGATGGATTTGACGAATATTTGCTCATTCACCTTGCTATGACTACAGCTGGATGTGGCAAATTGGTTTTGATGTGCGTACACCTATCTGCCCTTATATTAATATTAAATTGAACGACAGTGCCTCCGTGATCGAACACCTCGAGAAAACATTTGTGACCGTACCTCTTGCATTCTTTTACTCTCCTCTGGTGTCCCGTGTTGCAGGACAGTTTCATAGGCAACCCCTTATTGTCATCGATGCCTTGGATGAATGCAAAGATTTTTTAGATCGTCTCCTTCGCGCTCTCCTCGAGCTGAAGACGACGGGAGTGCTATGTCTGTTCGTGAGCAGCCGTCCAGATCAGGTCATCAAACATAGACTCCATGGCCATCCTTACATCTCTGGACAAAATGGCGAAAGTGGTATCAGTGGACGTTGCGTTACACGTCAACAGAGAGATAGACTCTCGCTTACGGTCGAGTCACCTCGATCCTGAACTCAAGGGGAAGGTTCGTTCTATACTGTTTTTGAGTCTCATACTCAATCGCTCAAAGGTTTTGTTGGGTTTAGTGTCAACTCGACAGTCTCAAGAGATGCTTTACCGTCCGAGAGTTCCAAGAAGCATTGGATAATCTCCCATCGGGCCTCGATTCAACATATGAAAGGATTCTCCCCGGGATCACTCGCCGCATCGGAGGCAAAGGTTACCCAACGCGCCTTGGCGTGGCTCGTAACTGCTTCACAACCTAGCATTGAACGAGATACTCGACGCACTTTCTGTTGACCTTCCAAGACGAACGCTGGATCGGCGCATTGCTCCCATACATAAACACGCCCTGCTAGATGTGCTTGGCAGCCTTGTAGTCCATGATGGAAAGACTGAGATCATCAGCCTCTCACATTTCAGCATCAAGGTGAGGGCCAGTATCTAACCTGTCTAATTTACGTGCCGCTGACACATGAATAGGAGTATCTTATGAGCGAGCTTACCCGCACAAAATTGCCGGCGTATCATATCAATCTGCGAAAAGCTCATATGCAGGTGTTCCTTCTGTGCATGTGTTGTCTCGCCTCCTCCCTGGACGGTCATTTCGATAACAACAAGTCTCTTGGCAAATACGGTCACGTCATTACTATCACGGCCATATTTTCTCCTGCGGTTTTGATCACCTCGCCCACCTTGACTCTATGGATGATGCCATTCTGGATTCTCTCAAGACTGTTCAGTTACTAATACGAAAACATCCTCTGGAGTGGACGCACATGTGCACGCTAGCCTCCTTGTACCACCCCTATAAATTTTGGCTAACTCCGGAACACGACTTCATTGTGTGGCCGCCGCCGCCGCCGCCCGTGCATCCTGATCACCATGTTTCCTGAGCCATTTCTGTGTGCCTTCCTGAGTTGTGCTCCTTCTGGATCAAAGGCTCATTTGAATCCACTCATACACGCTGCCCACCACGACAAGGTCGACCATGCTAGGACATTGCTATCATACGGCGTCGACGTAAATCACATCTGCCAGGCTGAGCTGCGACGCACCCATGCTCCTTTGCTGTTGAAGGTTGCTCTCCGACGCAAAAATATATTGCAATGGTTGACCTTTTTCTAAAGGAAGGAAGCGCTGCAATACCCCAAACCGTATACTAGACCATTTCCGAAGACTACCCTGCACACATCGTCTCGAGCCTCCGACACCGAGTGGACACGACGATGAACCGTCTGCGCCAGATTCGGTACGAGTTTGTGGTACTATCGAGAGAGTCGCACTCAACCCAGCGTATAGGCACAGCAAGAAGAGGCTGGGCAGTCGAGCACACGCGAGAATGATGACAAAGACAGCGGGGACATCCTCGATGTATGTATTGACCTATTCCCACTCCGCACCAAGCGCTAACGACTTGCGTAGAACGAGGTGCCATCTGCCACGCCCGCCGCTCAGTTCGACTTTGACGAGGTTTGTCTACTATGTTCCCATCCTGCCGCGTTGTTGACTCTGCTATAGGCTCCCCTGACTGGTTCCCATGGGCACACAATGGATCCATATATCCTGCATATCACGCGCGGTAGACAGTCAACCTGGTTCCTCCGACTTGTCACATGTGCGATTCCCATTCAAAAAGTGGCTACCTAGCAAGAACAGCAAGCAGCCAGCCGCACATGTCCCCGATCGACCTTCCCGGGAATCGCGCCAACTTGCTGATCGTCCATTGCATCCGAAAGTGAATTCCACAAACGACGGCCCTTCGTGGATAACTGAAGGCAAACGTAAGCCAGTGAGTGTGCTTCTTCGATGGATGATGTTATGCAGCGCGTTTAATTTGTCGTTTTAGCGAACGGTTGCAAAGACTATCAGGAGGCCAGAGGTCCACCTCCTTTCCCCCTTGATCTACATGTGAGGAGTTATCCCATTATAGCAAACGTCGCTTCTCAAGGGCATCGCCCGCCATTTTCGCAAAGCGGATACATCCCGCAGTGAGCAACGCACAACGGATACACAGCCTGCAAATGCTTCCGAGGGGGATACAGAAGCGCAGCCTGACGAAGCGAACACGGTGCGTCTTTTTCTGGAGATTTCAGCGTTTCCGCGACAACTCACGTCCTATTAGGCTCTCCCAGACAACAGCCGATCTGAACCTGCGGCGACTAGAGCCCATGTCACAGTGCATACGATGTTACTTGGCTTATATCTATGAAACTCACTATCGAGCAGCATGAACAAGGATCAGGCCATGCTACGGTTGCGGTCAGGTTGCCTGTATGGATGCTGTGGGGCCCTGACTTTTCCCCTTCTCTGCTTCGCCGTCCCTCGGAGGCATTTTTGCCTTGCGCATCACTCACTTGCTATGCCACTCTCTCCAAGGCGAGCCCGAATCGACACAATCTCGGTACTCATCCCGCGATGCCCTGGAGGGGCAATATGCAACCTTTGGACTTGCCAATTGCAGGCAAACAGGGCCACCGTGTACAACCACATGCACAAAACCCCCTCTTTTGTTTGCCCTTCAGGCTGTATTTTGCAGCGTTGACAACCTGCCACGCCGACCGTTCCCTCGTGTGGGCGTCCAAGATTGATAGTGTCTACATGCGACATCTGGCCACGCTGGCGTTCCTGTTGCTTCCAGGCCCCCCTCGACCGGGAGGTTTGTCACGTTCCTATGTCTCGGGCTGCTAACCGGTCTACGTCCCACGTATGTAGTGTCACTAGCGGCTTATATGCCCTTATCTGCCAGAACATATGTCTTTTACCTGATACCAGCTGATACCTCGCGATGCCAAGTCTGCGCTCGAGTGCGTAGGGACGAAACTGAGTGCAAGCTATGCTTCCGCGACAGCGTGACGAGCCTCGGCATGCTCGATCCGAGTTAGTGGGGTGATCGGTAAGCCGTCGCGGGATTTGGGTACTGAGTTGGCTCCGTTTTGGCGATAGAACGAGGTGATGTTTTGTTGTCAGATGACTGAGTGTGCAGTATCGGATCGGGGTTCATGCATATGGATGGGCTCTTCTCTAACAGGGCAATCCGCTGTAGGGTTCGCGATGCCTTGCCAAGGGTCTGTTTGAGTACAATACGAGGTATGTAGATGGCCTCCGAGGACGAGTGTTTCAGGGGCATTCCCTTTTCCGATAACATCCAAACATATTCAAATAGACCATCGCTCAACACCCTAAAATTTAAATTGTACCACCCCGAAACGAAACAAGCCAATTGATTTGCGGAACCCAGATTTCCAGAAAGACGGCCCAATTCCTTTCAACTTATTCTCGGTACTAACGCTCCCTGGAAAAAGTCAGCCGACGGCAGCAAGTGCATTGAATTATGGCATACTAGTTGTAACGACAACTCCGCAAGGCATCATGCTTACTGGGCCCTGAGGATTACATACGTACTATTCGGTCCTAATGCCCATCCTAAAATTACTCAACACCTGGGCCATACCATCATTGGGCCAATTAGAGGTCTTTCAGGGAGGTGTCTTCCTTCATCGCTGCCGGATTTTATTACCTGTGGTCGATGAGCGCTCCAATGCCAAATTACCTGCCGGCGACAGCATGGAGTCCAAGGTTTGTAGGTGCACAAGTGTCATTTGTGTACTGCCAGCCATCGTGGCTAATTTGCAACACGTTTCTTTCGACAGGTTTCACCTTCGCAGCATTGTACGTTGTACAGCCCATTTGGGAGCTATGGCCCTCTTGGGACTCAACCGTTCAATGCTAGCTTATACAGCGTGGAAGTCTGCCAGTTTATATTCTACTTCTACGCATTCCCGCGCGATGTGATTATCGTCAGGTTGAGGTAGGCAGAGTGGTTGTGTGGATCAAGGAACGAAAACTAACGTACAGGTGTGTGCTGTCGCGTGAGTCGCACACCCCGTGGTGCCCCGCTGAATTGTCACCACTCGCTGGCAATGCTAGCGTGCTCGACACGGCTCACTTTTTCGCTATTGCTGTTACGCTTCACGAGCAGCTGATCCAGCTGTCATGCAAACGCATTGACGTGTTCCCATCGTGTTATGCGGTAAATTTCAATGGTTTTTTGTCGGCGCGTTCATAACTGTAATCTCTGGTATCTTTCTAGATTAGCATCAACCGTAAGCCAGTCTAGCCCAACCCTTTCATATACTGACAACGACCCGAAGATATCGCTCTTCCTCTTCGTGAGTCAGTTAATCATGTGAATAGGAAAGCTGGCTCAGTTTTTTGAGTATCATGTCACCTTCCTGGTTCAAGTGTATGGCTTATTCACCAGTATATCCTCCATGTCTCATATAATTCTCCCTAGCTTTTATGCTCAGAGAATCTGGATCAGTAAGTTCTTGTCACTGAGTTCCTTCTATTCCCCATGAAATCCGTCTGAAAGTCAGTGGTCGGAACGTGATAAACACGTTGGCAGTGGTATGATGTTCTTCATGTTGGAATAGTTCGAGGCTGAATTTCATATAGCTTGCTCCCGCGGGTCTCCAGCTGGGTATGTTATGCCGTCTGAATGTCACTCTGAGACCTTAACCATCTTCTCATAGCATTTGGTCTGGGTCCGTCGACTTTCTTTTCTCCGATATCCACCCTTCATCTTAGTCAATGCAGTGGTCAGCGTTGAATTGTCCATACCTCGAAATTATGGTGCCTTTCATGCCTCCTTGACAACCGTTGGGCAGTATCAGTACATCGAATGCTGTCTTGTCTACATCGAAAGTGCGTAACGGCATGGTTGATTTCGAATCTCGTCGTGAATTGATCGTCTTTATCAGTATGTATCGTGGGGTGTGATCACGAGCGCAATTTGTGATGCCATAATCACGCTTACAGTGTTGTATTACCTGCGACCGTCGCGCATTCGGTATGGCCCCGTGTTCGTCCGATTGCGGCAATTTCATTCCTTTGGTACAGGAGGGAGAATTTCATCGAGAAATTGCTCATCGTATTCGTGCAGATGGGCTTGTTTACACTGTGAGCCCACGTTCTCTTGCAATTTTCTTGTCTATTCCTTCTCATATTATATCCGTGCAGCATCGGCGCCATAGTGTTCGCAATCCTGGGTCCTTCGATTGACCAGGTGTTCGTTCCTGACCTGCCTCCAGTATGACATGCGGGACAAGACACTCTATTACCACGGCGCCGGCATGATTTTGAGCAAGTGTAAGCCTGTGTGGTCTATATTACCTGCAGACTGACAAACTCACATTGCGTAGCATACGTGAATTCTATGCTCAGTGTGTAAGAACGTTTGTTGTTCGATTTTACGAACTAATTGGCTAAGACTTTATCGTGGCAGGTTAAATGCACGAAAACGGATTCGTGATCAACGAGAGAACGCACGGTTCGAATCTATAGAGTTACCGACGATTCCCACTTTGGATTAATATTAATGCACACGACGGCTTACACAACGCGGTTGGCTATCTTTAAACGTGGTCTAAAGGTCGGACAAAAGGTGATGCAAAAATTTGTAGTTTAGAATGTGATACTTGCTCCGAAAAAACTTGAGATACTTACGAAGGAAAACACGTCAGTGAAAAGACAAAATATTGGCGTGCGTGACGCCCAAGTTTGAAGGCCAATCAAAACAATAAGTATTGATAGGAGAAAAACGGGGGCCAGTATTCAAAGTTTCCGACTCACATATGGGCTCGGCCGATCTTTCAAATATTTACATTGTCGCCATGTCGGCCAAAGTATCAAATATTGTCGGACAAGCAATCCGATGTCCGTTTTACGAATACTCAACGAAGTATTATCTACAAGCAATACTTGAAGGATAGTCTACATTTTATATTTATTGCCCGATCATTGCCTGATCATTACCCATCGGATGCGCGAGCAATGCGCGATGCGTGAGTGTCCATCACTTTCTGTTCCCCATGGCATGATCGCAGTGGTGCTTTTGGGGTTCAAGGTTGATGCGAGACTACGAGACTGCAATACTACAATACTACAACCCAACCTTCGACTACAATACTGCAACCTTTATCCACTTGAATCGCTCTTGTGAGACTTCGAGAGCCTCAATTTGACGCTCAGTGAGATTGGCCATCCATGCGCTGTCATATAAGGCCAATGGTAAACTGGTGACCGCCTTCCTTGTCGTCATCGGGTTGTCAAACGCACGCTTCCGTACGAGGGGCCGTGAGCCTCGCTGTGAGAATATGTCACTGTCAATGACGCGCTGGAGGTCGATGATTTCCAGTTCCTTGTCTATATTCCGTCGCCATTCCATCTGCTTTACACGAAGAATGTTCTCGACTCCGTTCTCGACAGAGCTCTCTTCAGAACTCATCCCATGCTCACTGAGGGTCTTGATCAATGAATGAAGCCACTGCCAGACTGAAAGGTCATCCTCTTGTGAGTCGGTCTTGACAGTTACAATGTGATTGAGGACCATCATCCGTCGCTGGTATTTCTGGGCCAGGAAATGTAAATGTAGCTCGTTCCGAAAAGAGATACTCACATTCCGTCGACGGTTGCTCTGCCGACTCTCTTTTCCGGCCTGACTCCTGTCGTCAACCAACCGTGCTTCAGTCTCCGTCGGTGTCTCGATGGTACCGTGAGACGTGAGCTTCGGTTGCGCATTCCGCCAGACTGTTCGCAGTCGTTTGTATCGTTCCTCAAGAGTCTCTCGTATGTAATTGTCTGATCTCTTCACGGGCCACTCTTCCTGTGTGCAACGAAGCTGAAGTTCTTGACAAAGCACGTTCAGAATGAAATTATTCCAAGGCGACGACGAATTTCGGGAAAGGTCGAACGCGATGACGTCCATGTTGGGGCTGGGGCCATCCTCGTATTCATATGCGTGAACGTCGTCTGGGTCAGCTGGCTTGTGCGTGATGAAGTCAATGTCTTGTGTGATTCCGAGTCCGTCTTTAAAGAGGCGACGGACTTCACTCTGCAAGGAGTGTGTCGGTCGTATTAGTCCGATGTGAACGTGTAATGAGACTTAATGAGACTCACCAAAATGAAATCACGATGTTGACCAGGTTCCATGGCCCTCTCTATCTCAACCTTGTTATCTTCTAGTTTCTTCCGTCGTGGAGTGCGTCTCGAAGTTGTGTGCAGGCCTCCACTAGCAAGGATATTCTGGAAAACTGCCTCCATCCCCTTGGCAAATGCTTCCGCCATGCCGGCTTTTGTGGCTGCACCAACTGGGACTTGTACATCCTCGTCGCTACTCAGGGTATCTGCATCTGCCGTATATTTTCGCTGCGCTGGAGTGTCCTGGAGATAGGACAGTCAGTCTTTATGTCTTCGTATGTTCGGCAATTACATTACCTCGAATTCCATCCCAAAGAGACGTGTCCTCTGGGATATCCCACAAG
>JBBPLN010000903.1:0-11982 GCA_038089815.1 Sutorius eximius
CATTAACTTGGATGAGGATGGTCCTCTCAGGGAAGAATATCTGCCCAGGCGCCGAGTTGGCAATGGAGGTTCCTCAAGTGATCATGGCTCAGAACTTCCAAATGATCCCAAAATCGGCGCCTCTGTACACCATCACACGTTGCCACTTCAAGGTAGTATCAGTTTGCCACCGCCTGCCAAATGGAGTCCCGCCGGCGATGAGCCAATATGTCGCCCAAGTGGTCGTACTGCCCCGATGTATTTGCCGGTTCAGCCCTCTCTTGCTTCCCACTATGTTAACGCGGTTCCGACCGTCTATCATTCTTGGCCTGTCACTGGCCCGCCGTATACCGCTCCATTTGGGCATCATCCAGATCATGATTACGCGGTGAACGCCCTTCCCATCCCACGGTATACCTATTGGGCCCCTATCAGTTGTCCCTCTGCAGTTCAGCATCCTCAGTCACTGTGCACTTCTGGCTACTACGCGGGCCCTAATCACGTCCGCGGGTATTCACTCGGAGGGTTTGACTATGGGTGCAGTAACATGCGTTTATTATCTGATGGACCTGAGTGCCACACCCAACCAACGGCCTCCTGGACTCCGCTGCACCAATACGGCTATGTCGCACCTAGACAGTCGCACGCTTCCCACCCTCCATCACTGAATTATCGATCAATCTGGATACGGGCCTGAAGACTCTTCGCCTCACTTTCCAACTATAACTGGTCGATTTTCTCTCCTAGATTTCGTTTCGTGTCAGTCTCACTCCGCCATCATACATGTTTGCACCCAGTGACGCGCACGGTGCTCTAATTTTCGCTCCCTAAGCCATGCTTGCCCATTCTTTGAGGCTTGTGAATACTGGATTTCTCTCCTCCGGCTCTGTTTTATACAACTTCCCGGTCCTCATGAAGACATATCCATCCCGTCTCGCGGACCATGCACTTGTTTCATCATTTTTCGACATCTCGACCGCGTAAGCGCTATTTATGCAGGTCGCCAACTACTTCCAGACCGACCCAGTCGTCGCTTGGAGGAGGGTTGATATCCTTGGACTATCTGCCTATCCCATATCGCTGTTCATGGATTGAACATTCACGGCCACTTGGTTCGCTGTTTTCATCGTCGATGTATCAAATTCTCGTTCAGTACGTTCACGCCGCTAACCTAATCATCCTTTTGACGACGTCGCTTCGTGCCTTTATCTCCGTTGTTTCTTCTTGCTACGTTTTTCCCTTTGCAACGCATCACGAAATCCCAAAAACATACAGAAAAGCAACAAGCCATTTATAAAAATATCCAACTCCTTCCACCCTTTCCATTCATCCTTCGCTGCTACTCTCTTTCGGCTTTTTGCCGATGTCTCTCTTTGCAGCTTGCACATCCTTGGGATTGTGATTGCTTTCGAATAGTGCAGTTTTACTGTCTCATTCGTTCCGCCTGCGCCTTCATGGGTAAGTAGTTATACCACCCGGGAATGAACTCGTACGGTACTTAGGTCAGAGTACTTGAAACTTGTTGACTTCCCGAAACGTATGCTTGTTACGCAAATCTCGCTGCTGCCTGAGTGACATCGTCAACACCCACGGCCATGAATTCCTTCTCTGGACTTCTTCAGCGACTTCCCTGCGTTGTAAGGATTCCCATTCTATTACATTACACACGACCGTACATTTCGCTTGCCTGCTTCAAATACGTATCAATACGAATGGCACCTGGGATGATCAATTAGAACCAGCTCAGGACCAAGGGGTACTGTGTGGATGTGTGTGGCGTACCTCAACATCCTCCTCCTTTTCGTCCATCAGCATAACTTCGACCAGCAGATGCCTGACATGGGGTGGGATGGGCTTCTTGCTTACATGTTCCGCGAGTTTACTGAATCTCATCGGCAGCCTTTCCGCGCTCTAGGAAGCCGTCAAAATCCGATACGCATACTCCCAAAGAGTAGAGCGAACCTTCTTCCTGTCTGTAAAGGAACTCCACAACATACTTACACCTTGGCTGACCATGCTGACATCCAGGTTGTGGTTACTCTTGAACCATGCGATAAACTCCTTCAGAGTGGGATCGTTCTTGAACTCCAGGCGGTCCCATAGAGTCCACTCCGTGTCACCAAACTTGTTCTTCTGGGCTGCGATAGGCTCTGAGAAACCAAAGAAAGGTAGAGCAAGGTTGACAAATCCGTTCTTGTATTGCTCGAGCTTGTTTTTGCCATCAATGATCTAATTCGCCATCAGTGGATGATCTACCAGGATCCGGAGTTATATACTTTATACAACTCTAAGCAGACCAATCCGACGACAAGGGCGGTGGTCGTGGCAATAGCAGGAATGATCTTTCCGGCAATTTGCTTCGTTGTGTGGCGATCGGCGATGGGAATGTTGTAGTTCATCGCGCGTAGATTAGAAGCGGCAGTGATAAAATCTATGTGATGGTTGGTGTCGTCATCTTTCTCGAACTCGACAGGGGTAAGACGATAACCAGCAAGGGAGGATGGAGGAGGCAGCTTTTTGACGAGTTCGCTTGTATCGTCTGGGTCTACATCTTAATTAGTGACAAAGAACCTTAAGACGTACGCGCGAGTCTTACCCGACGAAGTTTGGTTAACTGGGTCATTCTCATTGATCTGAATCTTCACTCCACTCTTCGGAGAGAATTCAGGAACTATGACCGCGTCCGCAACCTTCTTGAAAACCACAGGATCGTTTTCTCCCCTGAGTCCATAGTTGTAGGCATGGAGATTGGCAGCGGCAATGATAAAGGCCAGGTGAGTTGGCTGGAATCCATAGGTCAGTAGCTGTCAGATCACATAGTCCGGAAACCTACGTCCGCCGAATTAAAGATAAGCGGATCAGGAGCTCGTTTGGGGCCACTCCAGAATGGTTGTCCTGTGCTCGTCAAATGATCCTTGGGCAAGCTATGTAGCAGTTGGCGAATGGCATTGTTAAACTTCTCTTCAAATTGCAGGCGAGCCCAGACAATGCATTCCTCGAATGTTAGTGGTTTATTGGTCAACAGGTAGGAAACTATCTGCTCGATATGATCATGTTGCTGGCCAGAGTATTTGAGGGAGTTCTCCAGGTAGTTGGGCTCCGAAAGATATTGATTGACAGATTCTATGGGCTTGACAAACATAGCGTCAAACTCTTGTCTGCTCCACTCTATAGTGTGCGTGATGGCATTGGGGAAATTCTTGACGGTGCAGGATAATGCTTGCTTTTCCGGTGGGTCCTGTGACGACGAATAGGACTCGGTAAGATGAGGAATAACAACCTGGATGTTGCCTTTCGTTCCCATGGTGCCAGACTCCAGTAGAGGCTTTTCATACAAAATACAGCGCTGGTCCATGTACATACCTGGAATCAAGCATCAGCATAAGCTGATGGTCACGGAAATGCATTCTTACGAGCTGCTACGTTGTCCAACGCGTTAGTGACGCCATCGAGCGACGAGAAGAAGCTGTCGTCAAAAACATCTACCAATGTTTAAGCATAAAATATATCAGACATTACTAGGTCACTTACTCTCTGTCGCTTGTCCAACTGGTTCCTGCTTGCATAGTATGTGACCTTTAAGCGCAGGGTTCATGTCCGCAACAGCTGCTGCTGCGACCTCTGACTTGAATTTCCCAAGGTCTTTCGCGCGGAAGAGGAATTGTCTGTTTAAGTTGCTCTTCTCGATGGTATCAAGATCAGTAACATGGATTGTCGTATGAGAGCCGGTTGCGAGGCCCATCATGCTCCAATTCTTCAACATCTCGCATCCGATGGCGCCGGCGCCAACAAGGAACTGGCAATGGTTTGCGATCTTGTCTTGGAAAGATTTTCCAAAGACAGCTATCTGTCCATCATATCGACTGCCAATAGGTTTGCAGTCGTCCTCGGTGGGAAGGACCGAAGGCAACGATTCAAGCGAATCAAAATAGAGGTGCTGAACCATGGGGTGGAACTTGGAGGAACATGCTTTAAGAACTTCCTGGGCTACAAACCCACCGATGACGGCTGTGATAGGAGAGATATCACCCGTTGCCTGGTATGCGAGCTCCTCAAGAATCTTTTCATCAACATCGCTGCCCAACTTCTTCACAAGTGCGACAAATTGCTTTGCATCTTCAACATTCCGTGGGCGGGGAAGACAACCATATTGTTCCCGGTATTCCGAAAGAGCCTGGAAACCAACATGAAGCGTAGCGGGTCGGTCAAACTTGGCGAAGTCGGTAACGAAGAAATCAGGTGCTTGCAATGATTCTCGCAACGATTTCTGCTCTGGAAGGTTTGATTTGCACTGTCAGAAAGTAGATGCAGGACTCACAAATTCAAGAATCTTGGGCATCTTAACCTGGTTGAAGATCCCGCCTCGAATGTAGTCACCGAGGGAAGAGGTATCACCAATGGTGAACGTGTAAGGCCCCTTCACGGATACTCTCCGGGGTTTGCAGCCATTCAATTCTTCCATGCCTTGTACTTCTGTGAAGGTCACGAAGTCGCCGTCTTCAAGGCCGTGGCGTGCCTCATCATGACAAGTCACCAAACCTTCCTCGCCCTGAATCTTCCGTTAGCTATGCGACACAAGTAGAATACCGAATGTCACCTTTTCTACTGATGCGATCATCCCGGTCAACGGCTGCTCGCCGGAAGGATCCACGCAGGTAAACTTCGGTCCGAAGTCGTTGAACACGGCCCTTCATATCATCCGTGAAGGTCTCTGACGGCAACTTACTTAGTACTTACCCGAAGAGACCTCGCGTTTCTGCGGCGATAAAGTAGATACCGTGTTGGTGCGTCCAATCGTTGACTTCCAATTGTTTCTTGTAAGACGCGTTGCAGAGCACGACGACCTAACTTTCATGAGGAGTCGCGCAAAGATGAACGATTACATGCATACTTGAAATGGTTGAATGAGATCCACAGTTATTTCTTGGCCCACTTTTCCTTCAAGGTTACGCACTGGCACGTAGGCATTGAGCTCAGAGATTCGAGGAAGCATGGCTGCCGCGCGTGGCTTCCCAATGTCCCCCTCGCGAAGAAAATACTGACAAAAATCATGTAGATGATGACTTCTGTCTACGAGTGGTACTCACCTGCGTGCTCAGGTCTTGGAGGGTAACAGGTTCGGGATCGTACAATGTTACTGACTTAACGCCGGCCAAGCAGACATTCTTAGCTTGAGTATATGCGTCGCATGTATCAAAATGAGTCACATCCAGAAGATAGATGCCACACCAATCTCAGCACCCAAGCCTTGAAGTCCGACGATGAGCACGTTTGAGGCAGCCATCTTCTTCATCGCTTAAGAAGCGGGGTCAGTGGCGCGTAACCCGAGTGCTTTCTTAGCGTTCTACCTTCGTGGCCGAGCACATATCTAAACGGTGAGCGATATCGGACGAGCGGTTAGGCAGAACGATGGGTAGTGGTGACTCGGAATGCTCACAGCTGACGGGAGTAAAGACCTTCATCAATAGCGGCCTCGTCGATGTCCATCTTGGAGGCAGGGTTAGTTGCGTCGGACATGTTTATGTATCAGATGGTTGTACGAGTGAAGACGCAAGTTGGAACCGCCAAGCTATGCCATCTGGTGCACGGCAATCTTATGACTAAGCGCAGCAAATATCCAATGGTAGTACGAGTAACGGAAACGAGTACATATAGCAGGCATTCTGTATGGAGGGAGTACAGCACATAGAAGTTTGGGAGGGCAGCGTGATCGACAATCTAAGTGACCAGGAACCCAAGTGATGACTTGCGCCGGCCCGCATGACCATTCGCACCTGAAGTAGACGACTCGTAGTCCTCCTGTAAGACTGACCCTGGTTCGTTTCCCATTACTACGATTGTGGCAGGGCGGAGAGGACTCGGAGTCCTTGGGTTGGCCTGACAGGCAAGAAGAGTAGTGGATCAAACTCTAGATGCCACGGATGTGTATTAAAGGCTAGCCGTGAGAGGGAAACCAAGAAGCATTTTGACATGCGCCAGCGACTTTGACCGTATGAGCGAGACGAGTTCCAATGGCACCGAACGAGCCACAAAAGGAGGTCCCTGCGGGTCGCGCGAGATGGGCAAAGTTGGTAATGTTACTAGGCCCAAGAATCGAGTCGAACAAATCCTTCGCTGTCATCCCGAACTTGAGGGGGCGAGTCGTGTCTTGGTCGGCGGCACCAGGGGCGATACCAATAGTTTGGGGTTTCTGGTTGACTACGGGGTCATCCTTGGGGCACCATTCTGGAGAATCAAAGAACTCCCAGTGTGTACAGTGCTGGGTTGACCGTGGTGCGAGAGTCTCTGCTGCAAGCTGTCCTCGCTGAGATGTATTGGCAGTGTCCACGTGACTGAGGTTGATCAGTTCATCGAGGTAACGGGCCATTACACCAGATGGAGACGCCTCGTCGTAAGCAAAGGGATCGAAAGCCGAGCCCATCTTGATACACGATCGGAGATAAATGATGGTGTCTTGCCACTGGATCCGAGTCATCACTACGTTCCATTTCAGGCAGCTAAGGGCATATTTCTCGGTTGCGTTGAGAATAACTTGAGGAATACGGGTCAAGCGGTTCCTGGAAGCTAGTCAATGATCATGCGCTGTGTGTTGCGGAAAACGGCCTACCATGTATTCGTGGAAAGCGTGGTGTCGTTGACCGCCTTGTCGCCAATCATAGCACAGGCGATAAAAGTGCGAAACATGAAATCCTCAGCAATGAATGTCCCGTTGTTGTGAAGGTATCGAAAGAAGGGAACAGATAAGAAAGTTGGAGGCGCATTGTCATGCGTCCCGTTCCCTGCGAGCAAACCAATGAACCATAAGGCATGGATAGCAACCTGCACCGGGTTGTACACATCACTAAGCGTTCGACGAATTCGTAATGCAACTGAACTGGGAGCTTTATTCGGTTTCCCTTGATATCTAGTTCCCGTAAGTTAGAGCTGAAGAGGTTGGAACTAGTGTGACGCACTGAAAACGGAAGCCCCCCCGAAGATAGGGCTGAAGGACGAGCGTGTGTACCCATTCGGAGGTCCAACTGGCCAGAGCTGTGATCAAATGCTCATTGTTTTCACGAAACGACAGTTCGACTGTCACAGTAGACATCGCAGGAGCGTTTGTAATACATCCGATAACAGTGGATTCGATCGGCGACCTTCCTGAGATATCGATGACTCCACAGCGGACAAGAATCTCGCCAACTCGGCGTCTAGCTTCGGAAAGGTCTTCACGTGATGATGGTGCGCTCACATTGTCTCGAACGGGCTGGAAGCTTGAACATGGTGTGACGAGGGATGACCATTCGTGAGGGCAGTTGGCAGTTGCTTCTCGGGGTCGGGCGTCGTTAAGAAGCTGACCTACGCTCCGAAGTCCTCGAGCACGAGATTCCATCAGAGCAAAACTACCCTTGGCCACGTCTACGGGGGAGAAGCCGTTTGGAACGGTACCGTTGGGAACAAGAGAGGATGAAGCGGCCACAGCGTTGTGCTTAGTGTCATGCACTTTCTGTCCCTGGGTCCATGCGTCCATATCGTGGCAACCCTCTGTGGCCACGCGGCCAAAGAGAGCTATGGGACGGGAACGTGGCAAAAGGGAGGCCAAGTCGTCCACAAATTCACCTTCGATTGAGGCAGTGGTAGGCAAGTGATGCACAATGTTGGTGGTGTCGGTCAACGAGTTGCGGGCAGTACGCATGGAGAGGCCGGGAGAATGTATCAAGTAGCGTGTGCTAAGATCGTCCTTCGTAAGCTTGAGAACGAGGTCGTGATAGCTCGCCTCTTTTATACTTGGGGAGGATTGCAGTGTAGAAATCATGAGAGTAGCAGCGCGGTAGGGAATGACGGTCGGGGAGTCGGGGAGAACAATTCCTTGGGGCTTTTGTACTGTTCATCATCTTCAGAACGACAACCGTTTGACGTTGTGGACGCAGAGCTTAGGCCACAAACCCCAATCCTTGCTTTGACCTCGGTGGCGCAAAGAAACAGACCCGTCAGACAAAGCGGGCGGCGCACCGCCGCCACAACAAAGAAAGCAACTCGCTGTGGACGCCAATAAATAATGTGTAGAAGAGGGAAGTGGAGTGATCGTGACCGTTGCCGTTGATAAGAAGAACAAAGCAGGGACTGGATGGTCGGGACCATCACGCTTGCTTTGGTCACCCTTTGATATCTAAAAAAGGCAAGCTATTCATTGCTGTCATTGTCAATGTTTCTTCACAACGATTTGGTGCCGTCAATCGGTGTTTCGTTTCACGTTGTAAGCACCGCAAAAGCACGACAAAAGAGGTGACATTACAATACAAATGCCATGCCAATTACAAGATTCCATAGAAATTACTTGCGATAGAACTGGGGAATGTTAGACACTCCGATATGTTCAATGGAAAAGCGAGGACACTCACGTTACGACGAAAGTTGAACCAGAGGGACAGGCATCCTCTATCAAAGCTACTTCGAAAACCACTAACGAAAGAATCAGCGCTATGGTATACAAACTTGCGTGTCCCTCACCGTTTATGAGAAAACTCCCATTCCCGGTTGACAATCCTAAATGCAATGTCCTCGTAGGGAGGTCCTGCACTAAAGTACAGCAGTACTGTGTCCTCATTGCCTGGTTCCTTCACAATTTTGTACGTAGGGGCCTTCGATTTGTCGATCAGGTCTGGGTAAAAAATGTTGAACTAGAAAAGGGCAGATTAGATAGAACTTGACTATCATCTTGCAAAGGGGTACTTGCCTTGTAACCTTGCACAACTTTCGGCGGAGGATTGTCCACGCTATGAGAAGCGGAGTCAGCCACCGAGGACACACATTACGGATCGAAAACATGTACTCGTAGTGGGTCTGGTTATATTTGTTCCACTCGTATCCTGTGTGCACGCGGTTGAAGTATCGCGGTTTCCGTGGTCGGTATTTATCTTCCCAGTTGTAGGACATGGGTTGGGAAATATCTTCCTCGAGGTTGAACAACTCTTCTTCCTCATCAAGCTCTCTCTCGGCTTCTGCCCGGTATAAAGCCTCTGAGACAAGATCGGCACCGCTCGTGGCCTCTGGCGCTTCCACTTGCGGGACAGTCTGAGTAGTTTTTGGCACGTAGCGAGAAGCGGCAACTGCGCGGCGTTGTTCCTGCTAGACGGAAGAATAGGAAAGGCTGAAGGTCACCATGTTGTAAATAACGCACCAGGATTCGCATTTCGTCCTTTGCTGTGACAATATCGCACTCGCGTTCATCCGGTCGGAGTTTGGCAATATCAACGAGAGGTGGGCTCATGGAACGATCATAAGGCTCAATGTGCTCTGCGGAAACGTCAGATTCCCCTTGAACACTGGCGGCCACAACAACGCGAGGATCTGCCATGCCTCGCACGGCTGACTGAGCGACGCCTGCCAAAAGCTCCTCCTGTGCTTGTAAAGCTTCATCTCGCTGGCGCTTCCGAAGTTGCTCCAATCGATTGCGAACGACAACTTCATGCAAACTCTTGAGCTTAGCCTTGAGGTCATGTTAGTGACAAACCGACGTTATCTGGTCCAGAAAGTACCTTGGCTTTCCATACGAGCAACTTTTTTAACAGACTTTCCCAGTAATCTGTGTCAACAGGTTCCCCGCTGGCAAGCTTGGCTTGGACTTGCTTCTGTAAGGTAGCAAGGTGTTCATAACTCTTTCCAGAAAGAAGCCGGGTTATGTCCGCCTCCACAGCAGCACCAGCTTCACCCATGTATTGACGAGTTTTGATTTTGTCTAGACGATCCTTGCAGACGACCATCATGTTCTAAGGTGACGTTAGACATAGCAACATTAAAGTGAGTCTTATCGCACCGTCCAGAAATCAATGTTGATGTCAGATTCTTCGAGCGAAAGATAGCGTTCGATGTCATCGTGTAGTTCTTCAACTTGGTCCGGTGACAAACTCTAGTTAAGATAAGCCCGGCTTATAACAGCCCACTTTTTTTTTCCAAAAAAAAAAAGGAACGTACGTCGAAAATGTTGTAGGGTTCATCGAGGTCAATTTCGAGGCTCACGTCGACCTCGTCTTCACCTTTCACGGGGTGAACATAGTGAAGATTGAGTGCCAGAAAATCAATCGCCTTTGCTCTCTTCTCTTTTATGCGAATTGCCGCACGAGCACGTTCTTGCTCGAGTTGGAATTCCCCGTCCTTGGCTATCCACTCGGACATCTGAGCGGATTCTGCCAACCTCTTCATCTCGGTCTCTTCCTCCTCCCGCAGTCTCTGTTCTACTTCCCTGGCTGCTCTTCTCCTGTTCAACCGTTCCAACTCCTCTTTTGCCTCCTGTTTTCGAATAGCATCCTTGTGCTGCGCTTCCGCAATGGACAATCCTTGTTTCCTCTCCTTCTCAGTCTTCTTGTGCCAACGGAATTGTTGTCCAAGATTAACGTCATGGAACGGATTATCCGTGGCACTGTAAACGCTGAGCTCCGCGACACGCCGGACCTCGTCCTCTTCCCTTATTCTCTTCTTCTCAGCTTTTCTGGCTTTCCTTTCCTCTGACCTGTCACGCTTTCGCCTGAACAACAGTGAACTGAGCCGAGCGACCGAAGCAATGGTACTGGAAACTCACTTCTTTTCCTTTCGGTCGTCCTCTCCGTAGCTGCCTGCGTCCCGGTCCTTTCCACGTCTTGCACGGTCATCGCGGTCGTATTCGCCGGTACGACTCGGTGAAGATTTTCGCTCATCATTAGTATGCGAGTTGCGATATACGTCCTTGCGCTTTCCGCTGTACCCGGGGGAAGGGGAACGGTAACGGGTCATAGTGGTAGTGGTGAATGTAGAGTCAACATAGACCGTAGGAACATTAGTTGAAGCCACACCTACCCTAACGTGTGGCTTACGTTCTCACATAATCGCTGTCCACCACATACCACAGCAATGATATCATCCAGAAGCCAGTTAGCTCGGCGTGCCACTCGTTCCTTGTGGCCACTCACATGTCGTCTCCGGACGCAGGCGCAACCATATGACTACGTCCCACGGGGGGAGTCAGATGACCCGCTCGTTCGCTCGGCTGGCCTCGCCACTCCGAAACAGGTGTCACTTTCCTAGTATTTGTGGAAGGAGATGGCTCACTATTCGCGGTACAGCTCGTCAAGTACCTCGATGAATTCGTGATCGGACAGGAGAGCGCGAAGAAGGTCCTGTCCGTCGCGTGCGTGCGTCGGTCTACGAGTTTGACAGCCAGGTCTAACACATTACAGTGTGTTCAACCATTATAATCGAGTGCGTGCCAACCTCGCAGCGGCCGAGGTTCAACCAAGTGTGCAAGGTTGTGACGTAATAAATCCATCAGATGGTGCGTCCTGACGATGTCGGTACGGCGTTGGCTTTAAGAATATCACTTTGATAGCGCGGCTTGGTGTCACGCCTGCGCAAGTTCATCCACATCCCCAACGCATTACCCCACCCCATCTGGCCCTACAACATCGACATACTTACCCTCTGTTCGAAAAGAGCAATGTCTTGGTAATGTGAAAAAATGATTTTTCTTCTGCAGCGAGGCAAGGGCCGCTGAGTCGACTTCACAGAGGGCCGACAGGATCGGGTAGGATCAACAGGCATCGACCTGTGCAGCATATTGATCTTATGCCTAGGCAAGACACTTCTAGCGCGTACATTAGCAAGAGTGCTTGATGTCCCATTCTCTGTCAGCGACGCAACGTCGTTTACACAAGTTCGTGCTGCGCCTCTACACTTATACCGTCCTAACAATAATTATCCCAGGCAGGATGTTAGTTACAACTTGTCGATGTTACGTTCCCCACTAACTTTACATCAGATGTAGGAGAAGATGTAGAAATGGCGATCCAGCGACTGGTTTGTGTTGTTAATCAGCGGAGACCAACATATGACAGACATTCCATGCAGCTACAGGCAGCCAACTGGGATCCTGTTCGAGCCAGGTACGGTCAGACCCTCCCGGTCAGTCCTGTTGTACATCTTACGGCTTTAAAACAGCTCTGGGATAGTTTACATTGACGAAGTGGACAAGATTGCCCGCAAAGCGAGTAG
>JBBPLN010000904.1:0-11954 GCA_038089815.1 Sutorius eximius
GCACTTGTTCGTCGCCGACATTATATAAAAAAAAAAAAAGAAAAAAAAAAAAAAAAAAAAAAAAAAAAAAAAGAAGGAAGCGAAGCAGAGAAACGTTCCAAGTACATCTTCACCGTTCACTGTCCCGGATGCTGCTCAGCAAGGGTCATCACCTCCATCAACACCGTCTGCTGATCAACGCTCAGCGTCGTCGTCGCCGCCTGATACAACGCCGCATTCTTGGTTTGGAACGCTACGATCGCGTGGTCAGTCCTCCAATGCAACAGAACAGAACAGGACGACACGTACTCGTCAGGGCTTGCTTGAACGTCGTATACGGATTGATCGCATCGATCAGGCTGAAAAACCCGAGTTCTTCTTCGATCTCGGACTCTTCGGATTCCTGGGAGACGTCGTCCCCTTCGTCGGTCATCTTTTCAGATCGGGCTCTCAGGCGCGCGCTCTGCGGGACCAGGTCAACGACGCAACCGAAAAGGGTGGGTCTTTTCACCTCGTTGGCGAGCATCTCGAGGTACGCCGAGTCCTCATCCCAAACGTCTTCTGCACGACGTGAGCCCAAGAAGGGAGCGAACGAGCAAAACCATTACCATCATCCTCGCCCTCCAAATTCAAATACCTCGCCTCGTCATCCTCGTCCTCGTCCTCCTCATCGACCAAATTCTGCTCCAACGCCTTGCGCTCTACAAACCCATCAACATCAACATGAGCACTACAGAGAAAGAGACACCACACACTCGATATCGCCTGCGGGAGCGACTTGAAAATCACCAACGCACCCGCAACGATCCCATACCACCCCTCCCTCAAACTCACCGGGATCACCTCCCCATCTACCTCGAGCAACTTACTCAACGCGAGCAAACTCAGCTTCTTGTCGTGCACCCGCGGCAACCTCTCCTCGTTATTCATCGCTGCGAACCACGTATCGAAAAAGAGACGCGCCGCACTAGGCTTGGTCGCATCCATGAGATGCAGCGAGGCCGTGGGGTTGTAGAAGATGGTGTTGATCAGCACGAGCAGGTTGGCGAGCTTGAAGGCGTAGGTGTTGCCGCCGTCGATGTGGTCGATGGCAATCTTGATGATGTTTCGCAAGTGCTGCAGGACGTCGTCGTCGTCGTCAGTCGCACGCTGGGAACGGGGACGTACTCACATCGTCGACGTGGCCCGCGAGATTAAGCAGAATGGACTCGGCGAGTTTACACCCGTTGATACGATCGTTGTCGCCAAGATTCGGATTGGTCATGGACGCCTCGTAGATATCGAGCACCTTTTGTCTGTAATCCGGCCGCGCCTTGAACACGTCCGCACCATAGGACAAAAAGTTGTCCAACGAGGGGAGCATCTCTACGACCGACGTGAGACACATCGATCGCACGCGCGACAATGCTCACCGTCTAAAAAGTCGACGGCGTCCGACTTGAAGAGCGAATACGTCAGCTCGAACACGGGCCACATGTTGGGCGAGATCGAAGCAAGCTTGAACGTCAGATTGTCCACGAGCTCATACATATTGTCAAACAAGTCTGCGAGCGGATCGATCAACAAGGCGTAACATGCCACCCACCGCACTCACCGATCAACTTGTTCTCGAGCGTGAATCGAATGATGGGAATAACCACCTCCTGCACCTGCCTCAAAATATCCGGATTCGAGTCGACCGAAGATACGATCTGCAAACGCACGCGTCAATGCCGACCACCGCAGCGCCAAACCAACACCACGCCACGCACCGTCCCAATCGTCTTCGCGACGCCCATCGCGCCATACACCTTATCCTCGTCCGTATCCAACAGCGCATCAACATCCACATGATCCACATTCGTCTCGCTCGCCTGTGCGAGCCCCTCTCTCGCCAGACGCAAATACGACTCACACTGCGCCCGTCAGCACGGCGCACGCATTCGGACCGACAGACGAGACACACCAATCGGCCCGTGAGCTCCGTCGCGACCGGGAGCAACTCGTCCTGGAACTGCTCCACCATCGACTCCATCGAGCTATTCAGCAAATCGAGATCTGTCTCGTCCGAGAGTTTGAGGAGACCTATCCGAGCGGGACACCTCAGCGCGCCATTCCCGAGAAAGAAAATCAAACCACACACGCCGAATGACCTCGCCGACGCGCGTCGATACGACAGTTCGCACTGTACGGTATTTCAGCGCGTGACCCCCCGAACGAGCGCGCACGTACCCGATTCGTACGCGACGACCATGTGCGTGAGCGCTAGCGCTGCCTGCACGCGCACCGGTAGCTCCAGGTCATCGAGCGCAGCCGCCACCGCATTCGAATGCTTGGCGAGATTCTACAAGAGATATACATCATCACACCATCGCAAGACGGCAGACACACCTCAGGGTTACTCCACTCCAGATTGTGCTTGACGACCGTCCCGAGCACCTCGCACCCCTGCGCTGCATCAGCACCCACACGTAGACCAAACCACATCACGCACGATCGCACGCATGTACGGCTCGCCCGCCGTAAACTCGGGCAACACATGCCGCACCATAAACTCTTCCATGCTCCCCTTGACCTCGGGATGGCGCATGATAAACGGCCCCAGGGCGGCAGTGACGTTCAACGCCCCGAATCGCTGCGACGGCGGCGCGGTGCTGGAAACACAGGCATCAGCGAGTCGACTTGGAGGAACAGCGGACACGCACGAGCGCAAGACGTCGTGGACGAGGTTGAGCATCGGCAAGAACGCGATCTTGGTGCGCACGCTTGCAAGCGTGAGGATGAACGACGTCGCGCCCGACACGGGCGACGAGATGTTTTCGTACTCGTCTGCAAGCAGTGAGACAGGTCCAGATTCGCAGACGCGGAACGTACCGACGGAGGCGCGGACGTACTCGACGGGATCGGACTCCCAGAGCTCTTGGTTGGCAGGTGTGAAGCAGAGATGCGGAAAGACAAAGTTGGCGACGAGGTTATCGACGTGTGGCTTGAGCAGGATCCACGTCGACTTGGGCTTGATACTAGGGGACGTCAGCGGCGACAAACAACGAGATCACGAGACATACATACCATGCGGTAAAGAACTGAAAGATTTGGTACTGGCACTTTTTGGACAGCCAGGCTTGCTTGGACACGTATAGCTCGACTTGGTGCAGATACACCTTGAATATCTCGGGCGCAAACGCAGTGACAAAGTGGTTCGCGAACGCGCCATACTCATTTTGCATCGGCGACGGGAGCTGCGAAGGATTTCCGAACCTGGGTCTGACATCAGCACACGACGCGCGATACGCGCGATGCCGTACCTCTGGAAGAGTCTCCCAAGCGTGGCGTACGCCCACTTTTTAGCCTTCCACCACTCGGACTTTTCCCGTTCCTCGTCGTTCTCGGGGACAGCGTTGGCGGGGAGCACGAGGTTGACGATCTGGAAGAGGAGACGGCCCCACGGGACGAGACTCTCGGGACTCTGCTGGTGCGCACTGAGATTAACGATGATGGAGGTCCTATACGTCTTGAGAATGAGATGCAACATCGACGGAATCTCCTGCGCCGACGACGGCGGCGTATTCAGCATCCCACCCGCGACGGTGACGAGCGTCGGAAATAGCTTCTCGACGATAAGCGGCAAATAATCCTTGCTCTGACGATACCTGCCCCACCCCGCGGACACGCATCAGCCGACCCTGGGACACGTCACGCCACGCCACGCGCAGACACGCACCTAAACGCGCGTACACACTCGAGCGCAGCAACGCACCCCGCGCCGACCTCGCGAATGTCCCCACTCACGAGCAACCCACAGACGGCATCGAGCAACCCACCCCAACGATCCGGAAAGTCATGCGCGATGAGATCTTTGAGGGTCGCGCCGAGCTGTACGGTGATCGTGCGCGAGGGCGAACCAGCGAGGACGCGCAAAATGGTTGATTTGAGCGCGTCGCGATCTGAGGGTGCGATGGGGACTTGTTCGGGTCTGGTTGGGGCGTCGAGGATGTAGGACGTGTGTACGCGATTTTTGAGGTAGACAGAGCATGCTTGGCGGGTCGAGCTGGGTTAGGGTGAGCGGTGAGCGGTCGAGGTGCGCGACGACGCACAGATCGACGCTATCGGATGCGATGATTTGCAAGATGGCTGCGACCATGCCCTCTTGGGCACCGATCTGGGACATCGAGGTCAATTTGGGTGCACGGGGACGACGGTGGACGTGCCTTGCGTATCTGAAGTTCGCCCGCCTTTTGGATGTTGGGATCAGCGTTGTAGGTGGTAGCGAAAAGGTTGGCAAGGGCTTGAAGGTCCATCGTTGCGAGAGAAAAAAAAAAGAAAAGGATGGGGTCAAGGTGGGTGTTAAAAGACGCGTTTGATTACATATAGACTAGGACGTATCCAACACATATCGCCACGTTCCAAACAATACATTGACCATGAACCCGATCACGATTCCCAACTGTGTCTTGCGTCTAACGGCAGGATGAGCTCGACACCAGCACGCGCAACGAGGACGACGTACGGAAAAATCACGTTTTCGGTCGGTTGCACTTCGCTCCCGTCGTCCCAAAACGCGGCCGGCTTGGCATCACGGAGGAAAAAGAGCGGCAAGATGGGAAAAAAGAACCCCATGACGATACCACGCAGGATCATGCTCTGCGCCGACGTCTGCACCAGCGGTGCCCCACCTACGCTATCGATCGAATCGATCCACTGTTCCTCGAGCGCACGCGCATGCTCGTCGTCTGCCCCAATCAGCCACGATCCATGAGAACAAAAAATCACGTACAGTCCTCGTCGGTTTCAAACTCGACGTCGAGATAGTTGGACGACGACTGGCTGTGAAACTGTCTTCGAAAGTTGGAAATGTCCTCTTCCGAGAACCCCGCCGCGACGAGCCGGTCGAACCCTCGCAACGGGCGAAGCTGCGCCTCCTGTGGTTTCTCTTCTGTCTCTGCGCCCGGCTCGGTCCTGGGCCCGACGGAACAGTGCAGCCAGGTGATGAGGTGCGACGACGCGTCGCTCGACGCGCGGGTCTGCCGCTCCTCGAGCGTGCTCAACCATGCATGTAGCAGTGTCCCGTCCGTGAGCAGTCGCCCGGCGTGGATCAACCTCAGTCGCCTGTCCTCGAGCTGTGGACGTGCTGCGACGATCTGCCGTCGGTCAGCGACGCTCCGTTGGTGACACACGACACACCTTTGCCTTGACGTCGCGAACGTTGTCGACGCCATCCACGACGAGCACGAGGTCTTCGATACCCTCCGTAAATCGAATCGTCAACGTCCGTCCGTCGTCTCGCGCGCGTTGCTTTCCCTTTGCCTTGTCGCTCACCATGAACGAGTTACACAGCCACACTCACAGCATATCCCTAGCAGTGGCGTGGGAAATTCTACACTCTGTATCTCCTCATCATGCCTCGCGCACAAGGTACGTCCTATCCATGTACGACACCTCCTTGTTGACCATGTAACCCAGTCGGAACGCCAAAATACTTGGCAAACAAGATGAAATCGAAAGGCCTGCAGCGCCTTCGATGGTACTGCCAGGTCTGCCAGAAACAATGCCGTGACGAAAACGGCTTCAAATGCCACGCCCAATCCGAGGCCCACCTTCGCCAGATGCTCGTCGTCGGCGAAAATGCCGGTCGACACATTGCCGACTTTTCCGGTCAATTCCAACACGACTTTGTACAGCTCCTCTCCCGGCGGTACGTCCCCCTTCCCATCCTCTACCCACATCCACCGATCACCCTGTCAGATTCGGCACGAAACGCGTCTTTGCGAACCGCGTCTATCAGGAATTCATCCAGGATAAACAACACCTCCACATGAACGCCACCCGTTGGGTCACCCTCACCGAATTCGTCAAACACCTCGGTCGATCGGGTATCGCCCGCGTGGACGAGACAGACAAGGGATGGTTCATCGCCTGGATCGACAACTCGCCCAAGGCGCTCGCGAAGCAGGAGGCGTCGCTCAAGAAGGAACGGGCGACAACGTCGGACGAGCAGCGTGAGCGGGTGTTGATTGCGGAGCAGATCGAGCGAGCGAGGGCAGAAGCCGAGGTGGCCGGGGAGGGATCGCGCTCGGGATCTGGGGAGCCGGTAGAGGAACAGGGATTGCAGCGGGACGAGGGTGCGGACAAGGTCGTGCTGTCGCTTTCTGTCAAGCCCACTGCGCCTGCCGCTACCGAGTTGAAGCTCAAACCGAGCACCAATCCCCTCAAGCGACCCAACGTGTTCAAGATGGCCGCGAGCAAGTCCTCGGATACAAACGAAAAGAAGCGTCCGGCTACTGCCCTGTCTGCCGCGGAGCGTTTGATACACGAGGACCAAGAACGAAAACGACGGCGAATGGAGAGGGAAGGCGTTGTACCCTAAGCATATCCCATATTTACTTTCTGGACATGGTGAAACACACATTACCCGAGGATTTTTTTTCATCGTACGATATCAGGCTCGAATAGCAAGTTCGTCATGTTCGTTCGTAAGATACAACGAGTCCATATCGCATCGTAGTACACGGATCGACCCCCTAACAGCACATCTCGCAAGGGCAGCCTAGGTCGATCGCGGTCAGCCAAGCCCACGACTGCGGAAGAGAATACGCACAAATAATATCGGCGCAGCACTCGCAGCAGCCCTACGCAACAAAGCGACGTCAGTGGGGCAGCGGGGTGCGACCAGTGCGCACCATGTACCTTGCATATTTCTGTAGGAGCAGTCAGCACCCAGCCAGCAAGTATACTGCCAAATACGTACCAAAGCAGAGGAAGCACTCGAGCGCACCCAAGAAGCAATCCTGGACGGCCATCAGACGGGCTTGATTTGGATGAAAACGACGTACCTTGGCGGCACCACCACCGCGGAGACGCTTGGCGTGCTCCTGGTGAGCGGGTGCGGGGTTCATCACGCCTGCCAGGGGTTCAGATGGCGCCACGAACCGGCCAATGGTACGTACTCATTTGAATGGCAGCCTGTGGCTGGTTCACGGTCGTCTTGTTGGTGGGTTCCATCGTCTTTCTTGCTTGTGAGGGTGCGAGAATAAGAAAGCAAGATGCGAGGATGGGTCGTTAAATATTCGGGCGTTTTGATCCACGTGCTTGGAATTACTAAATCGGGAATGCGCCACAGTGCCATAGTTAGTGTTGCCGCGAAGTGAACCGAGGTGAACTGAAGTGTTTTTTTGGATGCACTTTGAAGCAGTTTGATTGAACGAAAGTCACTTCGTTTACCTCGGGAAGTGGGATGAAAGTGCCTGGGAGCGCGGACCATCCTTCCATCCAATCATATGTGATTATATCAATGAGTAGCGTGCTAGATCAACATGAAGTCTACTCATTCTCGGCTTTGTTAGCAAGCAACTCGTAAAGCTCAGTAACAGCACCCAATTCTGTAAGCTCATCAACTGTTCTCTGGGTAACCAGCCCAGAGATGCTATAGTCCACTTGCTTCTGCAATTAGATCCGGGGTAAAATTGAGACGAGACTGCTTGTAAGTGAATTTGAGGAATTGCAGTGCCTCGATCGCTCGCATGGAACAGACAGCTGTAACCCAAACCTCAGGAGGTGGTGGTGGTATGGCCTGTATGGGCGGCATGCGATGTAAAATAGGCGGAAACTTGGGAAATGAAGTCAAGTCAAGTCATGCCGTTTTGTTAGTCAATAAACATGTGGGCCCCATTAATTGATTCGAGTGTAGGCAACAAGATCTGGGTCTTGAGCTACTCGTATCCCATCTACACAACTCGTGAATTGAAGTCTATGCACAGGGGCTATCTTTTCTAGATATATCTTGTTGCTGTTAAATATGCAACACTTTCATCCTACCTCGCGAACTGAACAAACTCACTTCCTTCCCAATTTGATTGCAACGAAGTGTGTGAAAGTGTCACCCAAACGAACTGAATCGAATTGACTGTGAAGTCACTTCACTTCTGCGGCAACACTAAGTGCCACTGTTTTCCTTTACTGGTGGTCATCATTCCAGTGTACGAGTACGACGGGTTATCGCGGAGGGTATTTACCAGTGTCGAACGTGCACGCGTCAACGTAGCGTACATCTGCCGTACCAAGAACCGAATAATATTCCATCAGAACGGGCGAGGCGGGGCGATAGCGATCGTTAATTTGATTGGTTGACCCACCCGAGAACCGATCATGTCCGAGGGGACGTCCCCACGTTCATAGCTTGTTTACCGGACGACGCAACGGAAATTATCACCCGCCTACGAGGGATGATTCCACTGGCAGGATACGAGGCCTAAATGCAACGGTGGCTGTCGCACGTTGGCTGCAACGAGGCGAATACCTCACCTGGCGTCGTGTCAACTTATTCTTGGAGACGCGGTGAACCGGCATCAGGGAAAAGGCCGGGGCTGAACGAGAGGTGGCACGATTGCCGCTTGTCCCGAGCATCGCGCCCATTCCCTGGTCAGGACTCGATTTGCCAGCGCAGAGAACGTCGACGTAGTCCGGACCGTCGTCCACACCGTCACATCAGTGATATGATGGCTGATTTGAAACTCGTTTCAAACGTCCCCATTTCCAAGACCGGACCTGCGCGTGGATGGGCCCGACAGTCGTGAAGAGGACGACACCCCATTTGTTCGTCTGCAAGCCGAGCAACACCGGTTGCGCGCCACCCGGACGTCGAGCATGTCACGATGTCACTTTTCCGAACCGGGTTTGCGTGCGGAGACGTCGCCGCGAGGATGGACCTCTTGAACAAAATGACCTATTACGAACCTTTGCTTGGCTGTGCACCAAACACCAGGCACCGACCGCGTCAGCAACGACACTCGTACGTACGTTCTAGGGTCCACTGGACAGATCGTGGAGCGTGTTCCCCTGCCCAGCGTGCCAGGGACAGATTAGCAAGGGTCTGCCAAGGCCTTTCACGAGCGGGAGAAGCCCCTATCCAGGCCTGGATGAACGATACGCCCAAGGTCAACCAGGCGTGTTTCGAACTTGGACATGTCTTTGCCGTATCCGAGCCTATTGCTATCACGCAGTAACGTACAATGGAGCTGTCCCTGGCTCGTCAAGGGTATGTGACACATGATGACAGAGGTCGCTCCTTATGTCATTGCTGTACCCCTACTGCTACCGTTTGCGTTTTATACCACAGCGTCTCGATATCAACCTCTGTGCGCCCGTGATAACCCACCTTCATGGGCGAGTTTTCGAGAACGACTGTCTTCGCCCTCCGGGGCCTCTTCTCCGAGCGGGCGGTTCAAGGCCAGGTGCGTGTGGTGCGACACGGTGCTCGCTGGGCCTCATGTTGCGCAGGGTGGGCTCTTGACCGGCCAGGACCCAGCGTCGTTCAACTCTTCGGACCCGCTGAGACTATGGATCATCCAACTCGGTGCGTCGACGCATTTTATTTTTTCGTCGGGGCTCACTCGAGGACAGGGATCATCCTCACGATGGCCCAGCTGCTCGGCCTCTTGTTGGGCAAGATTAGGCAGCCCCGCGTCATCGCCGAAATTCTGGGCGGCATCCTCCTCGGTAACATCACCGTACCCGCACCATCCGCAGCTGACCCCACGCAGGTCCGACTGCCTTTGGGCGTATCCCCGGCTTCACGAACCACATTTTCCCTTCCAGCTCTATCTCCTATCTCTCGCTCACCGCCAACATCGGCCTCTGCCTCTTCCTCTTCATCATCGGGCTCGAAATCGACCCGTCCGTTATCCGCCGAAACGCCCGTCTTTCCGCGATTGTCTCCCTCTCGGGGGTCATATTCCCCTTTGGTATCGGATGCGGCATCTCTACTGCTATCTACCGCACTTTTATTGCCCCCGCGACGAACGGTACCGCCAATGCCAACTACTTTATGCTCTTCATTGGCGTCTCCTTCTCCATCACTGCCTTCCCCGTGCTCTGCCGTATCCTCTCGGCGATCAAACTCCTCGACACGACAGTCGGGCTCATCGCCCTCTCGGCGGGCGTCGCCAACGATGTAATCGGGTGGAGTCTCCTCGCGCTCGCGGTGGCGTTCGTGAACGCCACATCGGGCCTCACGGCGCTGTGGACGTTCCTCACCTGCGTCGCGTATACGCTCGTGTTGCTCTTTCCTACCAAGTGGGCGCTGCGATGGCTCGCGCGCAAGACGGGGAGCACGGTGCATGGCCCGAGCGTGTTTTACATGTCCGTCGTCATGCTCGTGCTTTGGGGCTCTGCCTTCTTTACGGATATCGTTGGCGTGAATGCCATCTTTGGTGCGTTGGCTTGGTATGTTGTATTCTCGTGCGTGATGGGTTGGCGTTGCAGGGGCGTTTGTCGTGGGCGTCATCGTCCCCCGCGAGGGAGGCGTGGCCATGGCATTCGTGGAAAAGCTCGAAGACATGGTTCAAATCATTTTTCTTCCCCTCGTGCGTAGACGACATTGTCTCTGTTCCCTTTCTCAACGTGCATAGTACTTTACCATGTCCGGACTCAACACTAACTTGGGACTGATCAATACTGGTACGTGTCACCCCACGATGCGTGGGTGCGATGTCGACGTGCTTGCTAGGAACGGCATGGGGATTCGTCTTTGCCATCGCTACGCTCGATTTCACCGGTAAATTTACCGGCTGCACGCTCTCGTCCAAGGCACTCGGTTTCAACTGGCGCGAAGCCACCGCCGTCGGTACGCTCATGAGTTGTAAAGGGTGCGTTCCACTCGGCGTTGTGATCCCATCTCATCGTCGACATAGGTTGGTGGAACTGATCGTCCTCAACGTCGGACTGACCGCGGGGATCCTCACCCGACAAGTCTTTTCCATGTTCGTCCTGGAAGCGCTGATCCTCACGTTCATGACCACCCCGCTCGTCAACCTCATCTATCCGCCCAAGCACCGGACGTATGGGCTCGGTACGTCCGTCTCGCCCGCGACACTCCAGGACGACAACGAGAGAGAAAAGTCCATCAGCGACGGGTCGATCGTCGAAGGTGCGGCGTGGCGACACCGCTTCGCCGTGGTGCTTGACGAGTTCAACCACATGCCCGGGATCATGGCGCTCACGAAGCTCGTTCTGCCACCTGCCCCCGAAGATCCAGCAACGCGGGCTAGACAGCCCAACAGGACCCCGATGAATGCGCTCCGGCTCATCGAGATGTCGGAGCGGACGTCGTCGTTGATGAAGTCTGCCATGTCGGAGACGCTGATCAGCACGGACCCGCTCGTGGGCGTGTTCAAGATGTTTGGTGAAGAAAGGGACACGCATGTCGCTGCGTCGTTGTCTGTCGTTGCGCATCACGAGTGGGCGTATGCCGTGGCTGAGCACGCACAGAGACATGGCGCGCAACTGGTGCTCATCCCCTGGATCCCGCCCTCGCTTGGCTCGGCAGATCCGTCCGAGCCCGGAACGTCCGAGTCGAACCCGTTTGATACCTTTTTCGGGCTTTCGTCGAGGGACAAATCGGCATCGACGCTCTATTCGCATTTCGTGCGGGGCGTGTTTCGACAGAGCAAGACGGACGTGGCGCTCTTTGTCGACATGGGCGACAACGCGGGTACGAACGGGCCACAGCACGTGCTCTTGCCGTTCTTTGGTGGTGCAGACGACCGACTGGCGCTCGAGCTCGTCGTGCAGCTGTGTGCGAATTCGCGAGTGAGCGCGACGGTCGTGCGTGTGCGCAAGGGGTCTGAGCAGGGGGTTCCGAGGCCCGAGGTGGCTGTTGTCGATGAACGGGTGGAGGTTGCGCCTGGGACGCCCGTCACGCCGGTGCGTGTGCCGTTGTTGTTCTTGTTCAGGTGGGGGCTAACCTGTGCATGCGATCTAGTCGGTCGCGCTTGCCAATACCGTATATGGGAACCCCAACACGGCGTTCCTCTTGCAATCCGAGACGGCGGACGACCTGACGTGGTCCCGCTATGCCACGCCAACGTTCGAAAAGGACACACATGCCCAGCTCCGCTCGGCGCTCTCCCGGATCGACTTTGTCGACCTGGTGCATGCGCTCCCGTTGCACGCGCTCGTACAGCGCGCTCGGCACCTCCGCGAGACGCACCGCCGGTTGATCG
>JBBPLN010000905.1:0-11946 GCA_038089815.1 Sutorius eximius
CTCTTCGTTTAGACAAGGATACGCTAAGCCGGTCCTCCTGCGACACTTCGTCACCAACCACTACGTTTTACAGAGGCCACGCTCGTCCCTACCCGGGCCAAGCGTAACACAGGCCATGCCTTCTTTGCCTGGGCCTGCTTGATTACCATCGAGGCTTGCATATTCCCAATATGCTGGTAAGCTTGTCTCTGTGCAACTTCTCTGGCTTTTCTGATGCTCTGAGCCTGTAGGTCATCCATTTGCTTCTGCTCAGGAGTGTGGTGTGAAGCTGGTTTATCCAGAAGCCCAGGCCTTGCACTTGCATTGCTAGCCCATGTCCTGCAAGGAGAAGGAGGTGAAACCCCAGACTATGCTGCTCCAGAACCCATGAATCAACTAGGCACAACCATACCAGTGGTGAAAAATGAATGGTTCATTTTGGTCTCCCACTGCTACTTATATTTGTGTTGACCCTTCGCTTGTTCCTGCCAGCACAGTACATATATTTGCCTCCACTCAGGCCCACCCAGGCAATGCTGCAAACTTAAAGGACATCCACTATGCTCCCACAGTGCCCTCTCTTGGCTGCTCCCCAAAACTATGCCAGACAACACCACATTCCTTGTCCCAGGCCAGGATGTGCCTGCTCATTCAAAAATCAGTCAGAGCTCATGCAACATCTTCACTGCAAACATCCAACAGTGACCCACATGAACCCTCATGAGGCTAGCCATTCCCTTCGACTGCTGCTGTCTCAACCAGCACAGTCACTGCCTCCACTCCCAGTCACCTCCCCTCCCCCTTATAGTGAAGACCTCCCAGACTTGGACTTGGACAGTTGTAACTTGCCATTACCTACACCTGAAATTGAGGCTGAATTTGTTGGCCTGGGCAAGTCTATATTTCGCAATTATCATCTGAAGATGACTGGTAAGCTTGACCACTTGCAGCATTTTGGTATTCCTTCCATCTAACGGACCTATAGGATGACCATGTAATTCTGATGGGGAATTTCTGCCATGGGGCACACTGCCTGATCAAGCAGAAGTCAAAACCTCAGACAATTGGACTCCTTTCACCAGTCAACTCCACTTTGAACTAGCCAACTTTTTGTACACAAGAAATCAGATGCCTGCCCAGCAAATCAACATGCTATTGGATATTTGGTCTGACTCTCTTCAGAATGCTGGGTCTCACCATCTTTTTGCAAACCACAAGGATCTGTACAATACCATTGATCAGGTAAAGCTTGGTAGCATCAGCTGGAATTCCTTTTCACTCAAATATATGTATCACCAAGATGAGGGAACTCAAGCCCCCTGGATGAATGATATGTATGACATTTGTTTCTGATGCCTACATCTGACTGCCCATGAAATGCTTTCCAATCCTGAGCATATGACACAGATGGATCTTTGACTGTACCATGAATTTGAGATGCAAACACTTGGACACCATTTCCATAACTTCATGTCTGGTGATTGGGCATGGGATCAGGCAGTACATTATTCTTTTGGGTGTGCAATAGTGCAATAGCATAGCTTATCTATTTGTCTACAGGATATTATCGCCTGAGACCATCCCCATTGTTGCGATGCCATATTTGTCCCCATCATTCTTGGTAGTGATAAAACAACAGTATCAGTTGCTACTGGCCAACATGACTACTACCCTGTGTACTTGGCAATTGGAAATATTCACAATTCTGCCTGGAGAGCACACCACAATGGAGTCACTCTGATTGCCTTCCTTGCTCTGCCTAAAAGTATGTATATTGCCCTTATTCTCATGATTCACCCACTAACACTTGATTAGCAACATGTGAGGAGGCCAAAACAGACCGTTTTCAAAACTTCCACTGCCAGCTATACCATGTTTCATTATCATGTATACTTCAAACCCTTAGACCATATATGACTACATGGAAACTTGTTAAATTTGGTGACCAACATTATCGATGGGTAGTATATGGGCTAGGGCTGTACATTGCTGATTATGAAGAACAGGCCCTGCTCACTTGTATTATTTGCAACTGGTGTGCAAAGTAGGTCATATTTGCTTTGGTATCCACTGAGCTGGTCTGACTAGTACTTATACTATTAGATGTCTCGCACACCAAAAGAACCTTGATGACCTGGAGGTGTTGCTTTGAACACAGGAACACACTGATTTGCTGTCACAAGAGCTTGATGCTGATGAACTGTGGCTTGCATTCAGGATCATCAGTTTCTTAGTAGTAAGTGGGCTGTATGATGATTAACAATGTCTTACAACAATAATTCAGCCGTTCACAAATAATTTTCCCCAAGTGGATATTTGTTGCCTATTGTCACCCAACATACTCCATCAGCTGATCAAAGGCACATTCAAGGACCATCTGGTTGACTGGGTTGAAAAGTATCTGGTCCAGACACACAGGCAAACACAACCCAACCTCATTCTCGATGAAATTGACCAACAGTAATGACCTTTTCAATATCTTGTTTGATGGCACTAACAAAGTTAAATAGGATTGCTGCAATAGCTCCTTTTGCAGGGCTTTGCCAATTTCCACAAGGCCATCACTTCAAGCAATGGACTGGTGACGATTCAAAGGCACTCATGAAGGTAACTTAAGACACGTTTATTCTGCTACACTACTTAGATAATGTGACACAGGTCTATATTGCTGCAATTCAGAACTTTGTCCCCTATGAGATCATGAGGACATTCTGGGCTTTCCTAGAATTTGCCTACCTGGTGCACAAGGATACCATCACCTCCTCCAATCTTGAATCACTTGAGGATGCATTATCTTGGTTTCATCAATATCATGAGATTTTTCAAACAGCCGGCATGGTGGATACATTTTCTCTACCACAGCAGCATTCCCTTGTCCATTATAATTTTCTTATACAGCAATTCAAGGCCCCAAATGGTCTTTCTTCATTGATAACAGAGTCCAAACACATCAAAGCTGTAAAGAAGCCTTACTGGCAAACTAACCACCACAAAGCTCTTGGTCAGATGCTTATCATCAATCAATGCCTCAACAGACTTAAAGCACCCAAATTGACTTCCAATCATGCAGGATGCTGGGAGGTGATGCAAGAGCACTAACTGCTACACCCAACATCCTCCATGTAATTGATATGTGCTTTAACTGTTATTTTGATGGATACTCAGTAATCTATAGTTGAGCACAACTCTGTCCAGCATGTGTTAGACCAGCAAGAGACCAGTCTGACTGAAATAATGGTGATCCAGTTGATAAAATGGCAAGTCAACTTGATGATCCAGAAGACTCCAAAGCCATTGACAGTCCTTGTGTTGATGTGCATGTACTACTGGCCTGGACCCCTTGTAAGCATGATACTATTATTCTTGCCTTGCTGTTAACACCAAGTAACTCGAAATAGAGTGCAAACAAGCCAACAATATTGATGAATTGGCTATAGAGCTTGCAATCCCTCACCTCCCTCATCTTGTGTGCACATTTGTCCATATGCACATTCGCTCTGATGATGATGAACCCTGCAATCAGTGTCCCTTCTACCATGGGAAGATATCCGTGTTTAACTCTGCTTCCACCATGTTTTATGTACCAAGTGATGTTTGTGGAATGGGTGGGATGCGATGAGAGTGGATATGTGCTTGTTTCAATTGGCGGAATGAAGGGCCTTGCTGGGACTGTGTGTTTGTGGTGACTGACCCCAAAGCTGCAGGAATGCATGGCCTAGATGTTGCTTGTGTATGGGCTTTTTTTTCTTCCTGTTTCCAAGATTACTACTCCCCTTGTGCAGTTATTCAATGGTTTGACTGTGTCAGTGATTCCCCTGATGAGGACACTGGTATGTGGGTTGTCAAACCGAGCTACTCCATGGGCCAGCAACCCAAGTTCATGGTCATACATGTTGACACCATTTTTTGTGCAGCTCATCTAGTTCCATTGTATGGTGCCATGTACATGCCACCCAAAGGCATCCCTCCAAACCAATCATATGACCACTTCCATGCATTCTATGTCAACAAATATGCCAACCACCATGCATTTGCCTCTGTGTTTTGACCACTCCTTCCCTACCCCTCGAGTTGGCCACCTTTTTTCCCTACTACTCTCACCAGGTCCTGATCTGCCTGCTCCACTCACCAAGTCTTCTACTTGTGAATGGCTATGATGTTTGCTTACTGTAATCAAAGTCTCTGTTACAGGGTAACATTTCAACCCCTATGATTTTCGCTTAAGCGCCCATCAAGCACTCATGACTTGTAGCTCAAGGCTACATATACTAGGATTGAGTCCTAGATGATCAGTCACATGATCCCTGATGCCACTTAGATGCCTGAGGCATACCAGTTGTCATATCACGTGATCACATGAGTGCAAGCATGCACTAGATTGCGCACTCACACATAACCCCTATTTATGATTAGATCTAGCATCTAATCTTGGTGATCTCATCGCCATATGATCTACATGCATTGTATGCATGTATACGCTTCCATTCCGAGGCTGTGCCTCTCCTTCTATGCACACATGCGCTGTGTGCATGTTATCTCTTCCATTCCTATTTATTACTTACATGCTTCATCGAGGCTCTGCCACCTCATGGTAACCTCATGGACATTATTACCTTCCATTCCATGGCTCTGGAGCCTCGCTGTAACCATCTGGACTATTACTATATATATATAGATTAGTATTTATCTTAGATCTACCATACACGAGTGTACATAGGTAGCTGGTCCATATATAAGCTGGAATGAGCTAGCTGGACATCCTCCAGTCTAGTTCACTTCAGAGAGTTCCCCATAACTCCACCAGAGCAGTGACACGACTCACCACTTCTCCCTTTCTCCTCTTTGGGCTATTAGCCCCTAAGTCCCCAAGATCAAGAGATCAGTTAGGTAGACACGCAGCCCTACTTGGCACTTGAGCACACATCCCACGGCCACATGAGCCTTAGGGGTTTGGGTGATTTCAGTCTCCTGCTATTGAAAGCCATGAAGTTCTCCATGATCCCCCCTTTGACTATGACAACTTGCCAGCACTCATTCCACTGGTAGATTTGTCATATACATACTTTTCAGGCATTGTATAGATGTTGTATGACTCATGACACTTTTTATACTACATACCAATTTCTTTGTGGCTAGTAAGAACTTTGTGAAACTTTTGGCACTTTCGGGCACTTTGTATACTTTTGCACTTTGGACATCAACCACTACAATGCAAAAGTCCAAAAAAGTCTAAAAAAGGAACTTGCACATTTGCTGATGCAGAATGACCTGCATCGTCATACATTATAATTGCTGCCCTGATGCATTGCACATTATCTTCCACCATAATCTAACGTAAAACAGTATATTGTTGGGTACAAGCTACAAACAATATGCTTCTACATAGACCTTACACTTGACACCTCCCATCAGTCCTAATCTGCCTGTCATGCTTGCACCTCAATCACCCTCATGTAGTGTTGCCACAGCTCAGCAAATCAAGAGCCAGCTGTGGTCACAAGTGGTTTCCATGGTGGTGCAGTCACATTGGGCAATTGACACCAGTGACAGTGGTTCAGTTCAGTTCAGCTAGCCAGAAAGCTGGCACAGAACTGCTTAAACTCAAATGGCTTGTACAAAGTACATACAATGAGTAAATACACCCTGTTGAAGTGTTCCTACATTACACAAGTGGTATGTGGTGGTGAGATGACCTTAGCCTGGTGTGTTTGGATGAGCTATGTCAGCCAACTGATGTGACTAATGCTTACATACACTTGTTGTGGGGTGTGCAATGCCTGTGCCTGTGCAGCAGCCCTTGCAGCTCCTTGTATAGCATATGGGATGGGTCCTGGAATTGGAGCTAGTGGGAACAGAGGATCAGATGGTGATGACAATGGTGATGATGGTGATGGTGATGGCAATGGCAATGGCAATGAGTATATTCTGTGTGCAGGGAGAGAAAGATCATGCCCAATTCATAATAAATCCAAATTTGACACTTGAGTGTAAAAATCAAGCGTCAAATGGGGCAAAGAAGAGATCGCATGTAGTTGTAGTCCAGCTCCTCACAGAATGAAAGAGTTCATGCATATGCAAGGAAGGCGGATAGTTCTTGGGGTAGCCCACTGCACAACAATTTGATCAGTGTATTTTGCTTGAGTTTGAGTATCAACGAGGACTTGATAGTGTTGTCTCCAGTCAACCAGGGCAGTGAACCACAAGAAAAGTAAACGAGCAGGTATGCAAGGGATTTGATGTCATCACAGCAGCCCAGCTGTGCTCCTAAATGGCTGTTGATTGAAGTGAAAGCAGGTATACCAGTGAGCCAATGGATGCATATGAATGGGATGTGACTTCTGGTAGCAGGGTTATAATAGTGCTTCACAATGCCAAAATCAATGAGAAAGATAGTATGGGCATCATCACTGAGGCCAGTTAAGATGTTTTTAGGCTTGATATTGGCATGAATATAGCCCTGCATGTGTATATACTGGAGGCAAGAAATCTATAAAATGATTTGCATGATATACTAGATAATTGATGCCCAAACTCACCAGCTAATCTGCAATGTAAACAACCGTTTGGATGTGGAACACCTTGTGTTGGCCCATGAGCTTGTGTAACAATGGGCTGAGGAGGTCAAGAACCAGCACATCATAACTGGCCTCTCTACTAAATCAATGGGCACAAGGTATACCATTACCACCAATGAGGCTTTCAAGGACCTCATATTTATGTTCTACGGTGGAATTCCCTTCCACACAGGGCTCAAGTTTGATGGCATAAGATTTGCTGTTGAATATGTTGACCGTTCTATACACAGCCACTTTTAGTTTTTCCTGGTATGAGTGATACCGTTTGTTGATTTCTATAGAAATATATACCATAGGTACCTGAACCAAGTGGCTCTTTGACCCTAAATCTACCATCCATGTGGACAGGGATGAGTATATGAGGATCCATTTGAGAGGTGTGGACCATGTGGTCACAGCAAGCACACATGTCAGGTTTTGATTGATGGCACATAATGGTATGTTGATGGTTTGATTGAATAGACAACCAGCACTATTGCACTGACATTGCACTTGCAGTGGTTCCAGAATCTGGCTTCTCAAACAGCAGGTTAGGACAGGCCAAACTTGTCAATCTTGCCAAGGAGGCATACATCATGTCAGATTGTTGGGTGGTTGGAGTTTTGTGACTCTTGTCTAGCAAGGGCTGTAGTGCTGGCCTTCCACAACCAAATAGCCCCAGTTTCCAGGTCCAATACTTTCCACACTTCAAGTCATGTCAAGCACCATTTCTGATGTGATAGAAGGACCCAGAACGACTTACATCCTCTATCCCTCCTATTGTAAGACTTGCAGCACTCAAGTTCATTCTACCCTCTTAAACAGTTTGCAGGGGATCACAAAATGCTTTTGCCACACACACCTGACACCCCCACATCTTTCAGAATTCCACTCATCTTTATTGCGATCCCCTTGAGGACCTGAGATCCAGAAAGCCCTCACTCCCAAGAGATCTACACCTATCATGGCAGTAGATGATACTTTGAGCAATGACAATGCTCCGCAGCTCCAGCCCATATTGACAGCTGAGTCCCCACACAAGTGAACATGTTTTTGTAACTAACCGACACATCTGAATGTAGCGGAACAGCCACGAACATGAAGGTGATTACTATCCTTCAGGCCAACCTTGAGAAGGATTGTTATGTAAGTCATCAGCCAAGGAAATGAACACACTGACCAATGTGAATGCTTTCATCTGCCTACTAGGAAGTGACAGGCATTTCTCAGGATGACTTTAAATTGTTGTCCTGCATGATTGAGGAACAAATGTTTGAGCCTGCAAGACCTCCCAAGTGAGTTGTGTTTTTCATGGGTTTTCACAAAGCCATTCAAGACATCACTGTTTCAAGACTCACATATTTAGTGGAACCAGGAATTCTTATCGTTGAAATGCTGAGCACTGTCCATGAAGCACCCATAGCAGAGCTCATCAGCATCATCTCTCATTTCTCACAGGCTGACTACCCACACAAGCTTGTCTGCATCCAAGTCACTCCTAACAGCAATCTCAAGGGACAGCAAATGTCCACCATCCTTGATCTCTGTTTGATCTTCACCACTCTAAAAGGTCCAAAGATCCACAAATATCCCCTCATATTCAAAGTTGCCTTTTCACAAACCCCCAACCTCATTTTTAAGAAAGTAGAGGGCTTAGTCACCACTTGCCCTGAAGTGCTTATGGTCATAATTACCATCATCCAAGAGGCCTCCCCTTACTGCTCTCCTGCAGAAGGGTCACCTGCATGGGAGAGGTTCAGGCAGGACACCCAGCCACTTGAGCTGGATGATTTCATCATAGTTGCTGGTTGGAATCTTATGCCTGCCAGGGCCAGCCTGGACAGGGCACCAGAACCATTCACAGTCCCTGTTGTTGTTTGTAGATATACCTGGTGTATGATCAACAACATGAACTACTACATATGGTTGAAGAAACCAACCCTCCATGGTAGTGATGGCAAGACCACCATCAATCCTGAAAACATGGAACAATCCGAATGGAGTGCTCATGGGGTATGTTCATTCCTGTGCATACTATGATATTTCAATTCACAGATGGCAGGTGCTCCCAGCGCCTGATGCCCAGGGCCAAACCAACATGAACCATGTCAAGAACACCATGAACAAGGGACTCAATATGATCAGAATGTACTTAATTCAATTTTGCAGCAAGGCCACTACCAATCTCAGTACTGAGGTGGACACTGTTGGTCTATGTCAACCAATTACTCTTCCCAGCTCTTGAGATAATTTCTGCACTGCCCTCTCTGATGCGATTATGGTAATGGCCCACAATCACTACATGTGGTGGTACAGGGATTCCTTCTGAGTCAAGAAGCGGACCCTATCAGACCTTGGTGGAACCTCCTCATACATCCCTTTTGATCCAACCTCAGGAGACTCTGAGGGGTCTTTGGCATTCATAGCCAGTGACGGTCTTCACAACAAATGTGTTACCTGTGGTAGTAGTGCCACCAAGGAGACAAAAAGAAACTAGGGCTTGTGATCACTTATATCATGCTGTTTTCTGCACCTCCTGGCTTGAAACTCATTGTTACCCATTAATTTCCGTCTCCTTAGATATGTTGTTGTAGTCACTTTTATGTGTGTCCCAACTTCCACATATGGAGTAATCCAATATTCCGGACTCATCAATCTCACCACCACCATGAGTTTTTCTTTGATAAATATCCTCAGTATAGTATAAAGTGGGTCTCTGTTCTTAATGTTGCACAGCTCATTCACTTTCAATGGCAGCTTGTCAGCATTGAACAGTGCCCACTCCCCATACTTCTGATCCTCCTGTTGGACCTGTCCTCCAACCACCTGACATTCCTATACAAGAGCTTGGTCCTCATGTCCACTGTCCTCCTTGTCATTTTATTCAGGATGATGAAGCAACTGTTGCTGGGCCATTCACTTCCCATCAATTCCAACACACTCCACCTGCTGGCTCTGACCCAAATCGTGCACCAGTACTGATACCTCCCACACATCCCACACCCAACACTACTGTGACTGGACCCCAACATCCTGCTGGGCTGGTACCCCCCCACCCTGTTCAACACGAGCTAGAGTATATTGACATAGATGCTGCATTGCTTGAGGAGTCTGAGGATGACCAAGATGAGGATGGTGAGGATGAAGAATGGTCCATTCCTCAGGCCAGAGCAGCAAACATCTTGAACCTGACGAGTTCTGCCACCAATACAACAGATGTCCTTGAATCAGCTCGGTCAGGTGGATGCACATCACAAGCTCTTGATGTTCATCATTTCTTTACCAAGCATGGAAGGGAGTCTACAGTGTGTAATAGATGCAGGTGAGCTACACATATGTAAGCTCAATTACAACTGATGACCCTTCTAGACACCAGAAAGAGGCAGATCCTTCAAACTTTCCACCAAACCGCAACATCAGTTATAGTGCCAATACAGGCAGTGGTGGTCTCCACAATCACATCAAAAACTTCCACCTTCTCGAGTTCCTGGAGGAAGCAGAAAAACATGGCTGGCCAATCTATATCAGAAGTGTCAAGCTTGCTTTTGGTATGGGATATACATACATGATGCTATGTGCAGCTCTTCTTCAGCCAGGTATCATGATCTGCCAACTCCCTCCTCCTCCTGAGCTGGCCCCAGGTGATTCCTCACTCCATGTCATAGGTTTGGGCCCACCTGCAGAAGGATTGCCAGAGTTTTCTACTGCCACCCTTGGTTGCTTCCTCCTCAAGTTCATTGTGGCTGATGATCAAGTACATGTCTTGTTGATTCAGGATTAGTGGCTTTGACATTCTTTGCAGTCCATCAATGTTGTTGAATGTCCTAAGTTCTGACAGCTATTACATTTGCTTCATCCTATTCTCTGAGATGTGGAGATCCCGTGACAAACAAAGATGTCTGAGCTCATCATCCAGGCATGGTGGGAATATTTTCAGGTTCTGATAGGTGATCTTGTGGTAAGTACATTCTATATGATGTCATGTGTGTGAGTTTACCAACCATCTGATTTGTGTCTTCTCAGACACATTCTAGGGCTCGCTAGATAGAGTGTCCTTCACCGCTGACATCTGGTCAGACAGGGTTCTCAGGCCATTCTTGGCCATCACTGCCCATTGGATTTCCTGATCATCAAAGATTTCAACTTTACAACTTAAGGCTGCCCTGATTGCATTCCACCACCTTCCTGGGGGTCATACTGGCGAACATATCGCTAATAAGATACTAGAACTCCTTGACCAAGCAAAGATCACCCACAAGATAAATTTGTCATGTTCCATCTGGTATCTAATACTGAAACTGGATGCTCATTAGATTGGCCACTTCACGCTTGATAATGCTGCAAACAACAATGCTACCATGAGACAACTTTTTGTCCTCCTCAAACAATGTGGGATTTGATTTCCTGCTGAGGATCAGCAGATTATGTGTCTCCCCCACATCCTCAATATTTGCTCAAAGCATGTGACAGAAGCATATAAAGAAGCAGATTTCCTCGGGATTACTGGAGAGGCATGGGTTGATGCCTTCGGCAGGGCGATTGACAAAGAAGCTTACATCAAGGCACTTGAAGAGGACCCAATCAAACATGGCAGGGATATCATCCAGTGCATATGTGCATCAAGCCTCTGCAAGCAAGCTTTTCAGTCCATGATCACCAATGGCAATATGATGGGACTCTGGCTCGATGCAGATGGAGAACATGTTGATATCGCCCCACTGGAGCTTCTCCATAATGTCAAGTCTTGATGGGACTCGATTTATTTGATGGTCAACCAACTATGAGAAATGCAACTGGTGTGTGCTGTTTTTTTGCTAGCATCATATTATGAGCCAGATGCTTTATTTAGGTCATTGACCACTTCTTCACCCTGCCAACACAATGCGACATTACTGACTTCAAATTGAATGAGATGCAATGGTTAATACTTCACAATAAGGAACTCATCCTCAAAGTAAGTATTTCCAGCTTCTTATAATATGGAACTTACAGGTAGTACTGATTCATCAGATTCCTCATGTTGTGCAGGGATATATGGCATCAGAAAGCACATCCATTCTTGGCACTGTGGTGCAATCATTCGAGGTGTTCACCAACCTATTGAGGTGCTTGGGCAAGATGATTCCATGTTGTGCACCATTTATCTGGCCTGGCTTGCAGTGTGCTGACGAGTACTATATATTGGAAATCAGAGTGTCCAATCATACAATCCACACTGGGATAGGTAGCAGCATAGCATTGCCATGCAGAGGATATGTGGGATATCCAAAGAAAGGACTGATCTAATATTTACAATAGTATTGATGTATCAGCAGAGGGTTTGATCCTAGTCTTGACTAGTCTCCAATAACCCTAGATGAAGTGATATCAGAAGGTTAGACCAAACATGAGTGCGTCAGCTAGGTCTGTCAAG
>JBBPLN010000906.1:0-11934 GCA_038089815.1 Sutorius eximius
AGTTTCTGACATACTCAGCAAAGCCCTTTTTGGATTGCCTGCCCAATGTCCATGGGTGTGCCTTGACCTCCAAATGTTCCTACTGTGTTCGGGTGTACTTGTGCTGTGGGAGTGGATGTAGAGGGCGCAGTGCCCTTTTGGATATGATGGATGAAGGGGCAGTTGGGCCTCGTGCATCTGCCATCAAATCAGCAGGTAGCGGTCGGTTTGGCTGCATTAGCTTTTGTTGTGGTATTTGTCTTCTGCGATGAGTAGGACATCGCTTTCTTTCTTTCTTTTATTTCCACAAGAATTTGGTCTGCATGGACAAGTTCTTTGTTCCATTTGATGATATCATAGTCATCAAGGAGGTCAGGGCGGTTTCTTTTGACATATTCTATGATGTCATTTTTGCATCCGTTTCGGGCAATGTTGACCAGCATACATCCTTGGATTATGCAATCAATTTCAGCTTCAATGCAGAGCCTTAGCATTTTCATGAAGAAGTCCTCCACACTTCCTTGTCCTTGTGAGAGCTTCATGAGCTCTTTTTCAGCATCTCATTTCAACGATGCGGGGCGGAATTGTTTGTTCACATTCTCTGTGAACGTTGTGAATGTTTCCATTCTGAGTTTGGCTTGCATTTGGTAAAGGTTGGCCAATTGACCTGTGCTTCCTTCCTTCATGTATGACAACATGATCAGGATCTTTTGCCTGTTGGTTGGTTCTTTGGGGTATCTGTTACAGAGTAACATTTTAACCCCTATGATTTTTGCTTAAGTGCCCATCAAGCGCTCATGACCCATAGCTTGAAGCTACATCTACTAGGATCAAGTCCTAGACGATCAGTCACATGATCCCTGATGCCACTTAGATGCTTGAGGTATACCAGTCATCACATCACATGATCCCATGAGTGCAAGTGCGTGCTAGATTGCACACTCACACATAACCCCTATTTATGATTAGATCTGACATCTGATCTTGGCGATCTCATCACTGTACAATCTACATGCATTGTATGCATGTACATGCTTCCATTCCGAGGCTGTGCCTCCACTTCCATGCACACATGTGCTGTGTGCATGTTATCCCTTCCATTCTTATTTATTACTTACATGCTTCATCGAGGCTCTGCCACCTCATGGTAACCTCATGGACATTATTACCTTCCATTCCATGGCTCTGCAGCCTTGCTGTAACCATACAGACTATTACCATATATATATAGATTAGTATTTATCTTAGATCTACTGTACACGGGTGTACATAGGTAGCTGGTCCCTATATAAGCTGGAGTGAGCTAGCTGGATGTTGAAACAACCCAAGGAGCTAGATATAGCTGTAGGTTGCCAACTCAAACCAATGACTCAAGAGAGTAGTAGGAGCTTATGGGGAAGACTCCAAGTGAACTAAACTGGAGTTCACTGGAGCGGGTCTTAGCCCTTAAGTACTACTCAAGGGTATGTACATGTTTGTGTCAGATCTACCAATATGATACTCTATATAGACTAAGTAACACACAGCCTGCTATTGGCTGTGCATCAGAATGGAAGTGATACAGCCTTCAAGGCTGTGGGAGCAGAGATTAAAGGAAGCATAGTGTATGAGGCATAATGGAAGAGAAGCGCTACAGCCTCAAGGCTGTGAGCAGAAATGAAAAGGGAGTGCATAGCCCCAGCCTTAGGGTTTGACCCTTGGCCCTAGCCTGTGCGCATAGCATATGGTGACATTCTGGACATCGGAGTACGAACTCTATAATTATGTCAACCAGGACAAACAAAGGAGATCGGATCATAGATCTGAGATAAGATAAGATAAGAAGCTGAACCAAAGCACAATGACTTGCAATGGCTGGCGAGTGAGTGGCGTTGGAGGCTAATGAGTCAGGTGGAACTCTATCCTGAGGGAGTAGTTTACCAATGTGCTGAGGTCATGTGACAGTGTGAAAGGGTGAAAAATGTATCCCTATAACAGACATTGCTGAGGCCACCACCTCTATCAACTGGGAAACATGCTCTCAGGCCTGTGACTTTGCCAGCTTAACATACAAGGCCCCATATCAATGCCAACCAACAGTCATTGACCTGGCAACCACCTCATTCATCTGTACAGGCCTGGTCAGACAAGAAAGTGATATTATGTAATTTTGCTGCCAGATGAAATCAGGTGACTGTCTGCATGTGACAAGCTGGACACTTTGCAGCAGATTCATCATAACAAGGGGTAGTTGTGAGCTGCAGGTGAGCCAAGAAGCCAACAAGGGGTAGCTGGTCAGTGGACCTTCAATTCATATGTACATACAATAGTGTAGACTATGCACACACTCTACACAATTAGCCCTAATCTAGGGTCACATGGCAGGTCAGCCGAGCGGAGTGTGAAAATAGGTCGCTCGGCACAACCCATGCGACCAATCGACCCCTTGCAATGACAATTCTACCCACTTTGCAACTTGGTCGCTGCTCAGGAAATGTCAGTTTCCCATTGGCGACGACTTTCCGTGTTTTATGGTCGCACAGAAATTTTCTCTGGAATTCGCCTACGGCGCAGTGCGCAAACTCAGCGCAGATGCATCGCTCACACCAATTTACATCCAACAGAATGCAGCGTGGCGGCCGCTCTAATGCCCAATCACCATTAGTTGATTGGGCCATCATAGATGTGCGACTGATCATGAGCCTAGGCTTGCGTAAGAATAACTTTGATTGTTGATCGAGTCAGGTCTCATGACACCTATGAGTCCCGCTTACCGGGTACACTATTTATACTCGCTCCCTTCGGGCGATGGTTTCCCATGGCTTCCTCTATCAGTGCAACTGAGGCCCATGCGCCAACCCCGATGGCTTTCAAGGCCGCCGTCGATGTGCCCTCAACTGATTTCGGGATCCTCCCAATTCCGAAGAGGCTCTGTTACGATCCTGATAAGCCTTTCCATTTCGGACTTCTGTTAAACATCTTATTCGGATTTGCTAGCACATTCAGTGCGTGCTTGAACTACCGAACGTGGATGATCGTTCTTAATCTCCTCTCAGCCGTTGCAAATTTATACTACTGTCAACCCTTGTTGAGTACGTCAAGTATTCCATGCACTTTTGTTAGTATCCTTACCGATGATTTTTCAGTCCAATTATCAGAGTCCTTTCATGTCACCTACGGCGAAGTATCAGGGTAAGCAACTTCATCACTTCCAAGGACACGATCAAAGACAAACATCCTACAGGATACCATCTTTGATACAGGCAGGGTAATCCATGCCCATTATGCACGAATCAATGCGGGTAGTTAACACGCTGATTAGATATGCAACAGGCCTCGTTCTGATATCTCCCCTAGGAGATCTAGTCCGTCGACGGCAGTTAATCTTGTTGTTGGTCTTGCTGTCAACCTTCCTCACCATTGGATTGTGTATAACGTCGAACCTCCGCGTCTTTGAAGTTTTATGTTTCTTCATTGGTGTCGCTTCTGTCACCCCACAGATCCTCGTGCCCCTTGCAGCTGATCTAGCTATACCAGAACGCAGAGCATCCGCCATATCCCTTGTACTTTCTGGCCTCATGCTTGGAATCTTGATGGCACGCGTGCTCGCGGGGGTGATCGGCAATTTCAATTCGTGGCGCATAGTCTATTACATGGCCATAGGCATACAGTGTCTTGTGGTGTTCGGCGTATACTTGTTCCTACCAGATTATCCAGCTACAAATCGTGACCTGACGTACTTCAACATTCTGACTAGCATGGGCAAATACGCCGTCACAGAACCGCTCGTGATACAAACCTCTTTGATCAACATTGCGTCCACCGCATGTTTCTCCAGTTTCTGGGTTACGTTGACGTTCTTGCTCGGTGGACCTCCATACTACTATTCAACGTGGGGGATTTGCTATGCCGACGTTGTATCACGTGACTCATTCGCCTCTAGACTCGAAATCGGCCTCTTTGGACTTGTGGGCATGTTCGGTGTGCTCGTCGGTCCCTTTGGGGGTCGGCTGGTTGACAATCTCGTACCATGGTACGCAGCGTTGGTATCAACGTCGGTCCTTATGGTCTTCCAGGCTGTACAAACGGCTGGGGCTGGAATCAACGTGTCGGCAGAAATCATTGCATGTTTCGGGTTTGACGTCGCCCGTCAAATCCAGCAATTGTCTCTGGCTACTGCAGTATTCAGGTATATCCCATTTTCGATGTCGAGCGAACAAATTGACGACGACAATCTTAGTATTTCTACCACCGCACGGGCCCGCCTAAACGCCATTCTCATTCTTTCGGTGAATATGCCATGCCAAAAGATGTCGATGCGACATACTGACACGGCGTAGGTTTTCATCGGGCAAGTCATGGGAACCTCTGTTGGGACGCAAGTGTTCGTCCACTACGGGTGGCGGGCTTGCTCCTACTTGATGTTGGCGTGGTTCGTTTTCCAACTGGGTGTACTCGCATTGCGAGGGCCACACTGCCCGAGGGACCATTGGTTTGGATGGAAGGGTGGCTTTGAAGCTCGCAAAAGTGTGTTGGAAGCACGGAATGGAGACGGTGCCTCAAAAACTGAGACACCGACAGAGGGGCCCCGGCCGCCCGTGAAAGTGGAGGATGCTTAGTACGGCCTAAAAATTAGGAAGCGCTTCCCGTACAACATGATGGAGTCGGGATACTCTGTATTTTTCAGAACGGAGTCTTGGTGGACGTTGTGAAAATCATTTGGTGTCAACTTTGATAAATAAAGCGCGGATGACGCCATTTGATCCCTAGAAACGGAGAGAACGGCCATCACGGTTTGCCTGCCTTCCGCGAGGTCACGGTGAGGGACTAGCAGCGGACAAACATGACTGACCTTTTCTGGGATCAGTGGAGAGGGATGGGAGGTATCACTCCCGCAAATGAACGAGGCAGGGGTCCATAGTGGATACACCCGATCAGAACCACAACATGTGTCCCGGGAGCAAATTAGCTCTGGTACGGGTTGTCGTCAGGACAAGGGAAGTCGCGACGCGTTGAGACCTCGTTGGAAGGTGGATAAGCTTTGAATGTTCCGCACAGCTCGGAGAGAGTGGGGGGAATGGAGCCTGGCACAATAAGTAAAGCACCAACTGAACTACGCGTTATCGGAAATGATGACGAGACTGCCCTGTTGGTAAGCGAGCCAAAAACGAGCCGAACACCATGGGCGTATCACTGGTTCACACCAGACAGAGGGGGGAAAGGGGGGCCACCCGTTCCCGAGTCGAAACCAGGTATCATGATATCTCTCTAGTTCAAGGCCGTGATGAGACGAGTCCCTGAAGCGTGTGTTTGCCAACTATCGAGTCTGGATGCTGTATCTCGTATCGCCTGATGACCCAGTGTCAGACTAATCAATTAGGGAGAAGAGCCTTGCCTCCAAAATGTGCCGTCACTGCTGTGAAAAGTAGGGAGAGGTGGTCCGCCGATACAATTAGAAGGGTGCCTCGCTAGACAATTATGGTCCTCTGGGGAAAAGAAGCCCATCTAACCACGAAAGGAGGGTCGGACCGATGGCTGTGATCTGTTGTATTTTTTTTTTTTTTTCAACTAGTGTTTGATGGGAAATACTCCACTCAAGATTCCAGCCAAGAGTTTCGTTCATGTGAATGCGAATATTAAATTTTAGCCCATTTAAATTTGGTGATAGGCTGGTCGATTACTGATTAAGGAGATTATTCATCTCGAACGCGAACCGATCAAGACGATCTGGGTGGTGGTCAATGATTCGTGGAAGCAACGGATTGGAACAGATTGGAACGAGGGCAAAAAACATTGAGAGCAGGTCTCTAAATGGTGTAACGTAAGCGCATAAAGCGTGGAGTAGGTCCCACAAACAACTGCCCAATGTAGAGATTTCCACGTACCGGATCTCGACGGGATGGCATCACGATCCACGAGGTCATCACATCAGAGCCGCGAAGCGCGGGCCGAATTATTTTCCTTTTTTATGAAAACGAACCCCCTGAGACACTGTCAGAAGCAGCTTGTGCTGCGTGTGGTGGGTCTGAACCAGCATGGAGGCGTGCGAGTAATATGCGGACCTCAATTGCAACATGGTAAGTAAAGTTCGAGTTGAACGTTTGAGGTTGCCCAGTTAGGCAACATGTTCCAGTGAAACGGCCAACTTGCGCGATATCAACTCTGGTCACTTACATCGGTGACATTATTCACGAGTATGGCAGTGTCTGCGGTTATCGTCGAAGCGAAGGCTAGGGCCACAATCCAGACGGAAGCCACAGAGGGTAAGTGACAACGTTCTATAATCATTCACACCCACTTGCAACCACGAGTTCAATTTCAGTGTCGGCGTTGCGTATCGGCCAGATCACGGCAGAGTTGACGGAGGAGCTGCGTCACCTGGTACTGTGGCCAGACAAGCCCCTCCATTACGTTCGGCTCGACGAGGACAAATGCGGGTACCATTTCGGTGCCTTTGTTCCATCTCAGGACAAGCCAGTCGCTGTTATCTCTGTCTTTTTTGAGCCCATTCCGTCCTTCGGGGTTAATGATCGTACGACAAGTGGCGATCATGGAACCGCCGCACGATTCAGGAAGTTCGCTTGCCATCCAGAGTTCCAGGGTCAAGGTATTGGGACGAGCCTGTTGAACTATGTGGCATCTTATTTCTCGGGCATGGGCGCGACAGTCCTTTGGTGCGACGCGCGGCTGAGTAGCAGCCAGTGGTACCAAAAGCGCGGCTTCGTCACTTTTGGTGACACATTTTTCAAGGACGTCGTGGAGTACACACGCATGAAGATGGAGCTAATGAACAGCGAGGCTGGTGGGCAGCTGCAATCACGACCTGCCGTGGAACCCTGAATTTGCTGAACGAACACCACGGGGGCAGTGTAAGTGTGCTGGCTTCAATCCAAAGGGAATTATTTTTGGTCGTTGACTCACGGGGAAACACCCAGGACAATCGCGGTGATCTGTTATAATGATACCCCACCCTGTACCCCAATGTCCATCTGGAAATGTGGATGCTTGGCAATGTTGGCCATTGGTCCCTCGTTTGAGACCTTCCTCATGTTTTCAAAGCGGGTATCTTTCTAGGTTGCTTTGTCAATCCAAGGATATCGGAGATGCTCCGCTCGGGCCGACCTATCTCTGTACATGGCAAATGCCAACAGGTTTCAAGGGTGCCCTGGTCCGTTCTGATTCATTCGCAACGAGGGTGGAGTGAAAGCATGGCGCACAGAGAGCTCGCTTACCCCGCGGACTTCTGCGCCGATTCTATCCGGAAACCTGCGGAGTGGGTGTGTCTGCGTCGTTTTCATTAGTACCGCCGTTACGTTCGGCTTTCTCCCGGCTGAGCGCAGCCCCAGCTGCCCCGAGACACCACGCCCAACTTGGTTACGGCAAAACGAACTTTTTTTTCACCCTCCATAACTGTCGATTGATCTCACTTTCAACACCGCCTTGTTTTCCGCAGCTCTCCCTAGGAGTATGATGAGCGTCGGACGTTCATTTGAGCGGTCGACGTGCGGCTGCATTGCAGTGTCGTCCTTCTGATGGGGGAGGTCTGTCGCCTCTCGACGCCAACGCGCTATAGCGGGACATGATCCTGTTGGCCATTTGGAGTGCGCTCAGGTGATGTGAAACTCACGCGTTGATTGATCCCCGTGTCACCGAAGCGCACATATCCCAACAGCAATTAGACCTATCGCTCGGGATGCTGTCATGGTAGACAAACCGGTGCTAGCGTAAAGAAGTCTCTCAGTCCCTGAAATTCCTGTCTTTGTGCATGAACCCTTACGATTGGACCGTCTAGTAAGTCAACGAGGCCATCGGCTGTGTTCTTCGTGGACCGCGGTGTGTGTCGGACCTTTCATGAAATGTTTTAAACTCAACGTTGACGTTGCCGTTCATAGGGTATTCGTGTCTGTTTCCTTTTCAGTGACTTGCCTGCAGAATGCCCGATCAGTGTGGTTATCAGGTGATGATGCAAAATTACCGCCTACGTGAGGCCTTGTGTAAATTATGTGACGGAAAAGACCCGGCGTGGTTCGATGGCAGAGCATGCCTCCAAAAAGTCCACGCCAAAACAATAAGATAAACCGTCGCGATGGGCGTATAAAAGGAGCGGTCGTCGCAAACGAAACAAGCCAACTTTCTCGCACTCCCAACCACTCCCCCCACTCTCTCCTCACTCCCCCTACACCTACCCTGCCTCTCATCCACCTGGACCCATTGCTTGGATCAGCCCATTGAGTGGGGTTTGACTTACCCATGCCTACTATATTCTATGATCCAAATCACTCGCGTGAACATTTTCATTTGAATTTGTCATGCGCTGAGTTGGTTCATAGCCAATACAGTAGGCAATGGGTGGCTCATTTTCCCTCGTGGTCGATATCAGGCACGCGTCCGATACTCTACATCTTACGCCCAGCTTGCTCGCCGTCGTATCCGGCATCTTGCAACGTGCCGAGCACCCACTCACATTCCTTTGTGCTTTTTCGACCCACGCAGGGTCACCCGCGCCGTGTTTTGGTCTCTCCTGCTTTTTTTTTGTCTTCCCTGCGCTATCAGGGGCACCCGAAAACCAGTTAAAGTTTTTAATAATTTAGGTTGCGGTTCGCACCCCCCACCCCACATTCGGGTCAAGGTGACCTTTTCAGCGGACGGATAAATGGAGACACTTTTGGTGATATTACTTTTTGTACGACTTGGGCCATTATACGTAGACTTTTTCGCCTGCCCCCTTCCAACAGGTGATCGGCATGGAGGTTCGCTACGGAGGGGCGTCTTGGACTTGACAGGCCCCGTTGCATGGATAACAACCCGTCGCCCAGTTGTCCCAGATCTAGAAATAGGTCAATACCGATATTGCCAACGCGGCTACTTCATTCTGCCACATACTATTCGGAGGCATGTTGCCTACTCTGCCTCGTCCTTAAATGAGTGATCCTGAATATGAAATCACGCGGCCAGGCGCCACCATCTGAGCTGGCAGGACAGAACGCCAAGGTGCTCTTACAAGTATGGCGCTATCGACGATGTGACGGGCATATCGCACGGCGATGAGCGAGTGTCTCACAAAGCCAGAGTCATTGCCTTCGGTCAGCTCACACGAGGATCAACCCCTGGTGATGAGATCTTGCCGTCCGTGTGATGATGGCAGGAGGGATTCCAAAAAGCAAGTGACAAGCGGTCAGGGTTGTGCACAGATGGTGGGCGATAAGGCAGGGACCAGACGAATAGGCTGCAAGAGTGCTGAGGAAGGTAGATACAGTGACATAACCGATGCAGGGATACAGACATTTGATAGCGGATTCACATGCGAGGGGTATGCTGACAGCTGTTATTTCAACAGTTCTTCCACAACCTTATCTTCCGAAATATTTGCTACGTTTGAACCGCGGTAATTCAATCTCCGGAGGACGTCAATCTAGCCGCGGGGAGAACGCTCACAGTGAGTAATTGGCAAAGGAAAACTGCTGGTGAGATACGCACAACTTTCGGTCGTTCAAACCCGAGCCCCTCAAATTGATCTACATGGGCCTTCTCAAGGCCCGCCATTGCGACCTCGTCTCTGTGATGCTCCTTCGCGGGGGCCTTGCCTCGCGAGGCGGAGCCCCCGGCGTAGACCTGAGTCCAATATCTCGCCGTCTCTTCAAAGCTACGCTTGCTTGTCGTGTAATGTTTAGCGACTTCGGCATCCTGAGGATCGTTCGGTTCAGGAGAACACAATAGGGACTGGAGCGATATCAACGTGGACTTGAGGGTGAGGACAGGGGACCAGGCGTCCTTGAGAATGTCAAGGCAAATGGCACCAGAGGCGGAGGACACGTTGGGATGGTACACCTTGGTGATGAACTTCATCTTGACTGGCTGGAAAGGATACGATTCGGGGATCACGATATCCTATGCGGTAGGCGTCTGCGATACTGTCGGTGCGTGCAAAAGGAGGCTGGCTTACCACGTCAAATGTACCGCCCTCATACGGCGTGTCTTTTGGCCCCGGAAATGACCCTTTGAGATGAAAAGGCGAGTTATCAATGAGATCGATAGAAATGCTGGAGGATTTATCGTTCTTGCAGTCTGGACGAGTTGTGGGCGAGCGATACTTTACCATGTCTCGCCACTCACCTGTAATTTCCTTGTTCACTCGCCTAAGACGGGCGTCCATTTTAATACGATTTTTAACGACTTTTGTGCGGTTCTGTGCGTTACGTGCGGCGAGAAAGATTTGGTCTGGTCTGGAGAAGAATTGAACACATGATCTTCGCTATAAGGAGCACGTGACTTTATCGCCTAGGGCTTGATCAGCGCTTCAGCTCCAGCTCGGCCTACCAATAATTAAAGCCATCTATCAACGATCGCCGCGCAATTAGCAGACTCCAGAACTTACGGCCATGGCGACTTCGATGCGCAAGAAGATGACGGACTTCATAGACCGTCTGCAGGGTCGGATCGTTGTAGCGCTCGAGGAGCTCGATCCCAATGCGCCAAAGTTCAAGCGCGACTCGTGGGTTAGAGCATCGGGCGGAAGGGGCATGTCATGCGTCTTTTCCTGCATGCCTGAGGTTGGTCAAGCCACCTCGACGCAAGAGACCAAGCTGGAGAAAGCTGGTGTAAACGTGTCTGTCGTACACGGCATGCTCCCACCGGCTGCGATCAAAGAGATGCGAGCAGATCACTCTTCCCTTCCCTACGACGAAAAAACCAGTCTCCCATTCTTCGCCGCAGGCATCAGTCTCGTCATCCATCCTCGTGGCCCATTTGACCCGACTGTACACGCCAATTACCGCTACTTTGAAATCACTGAACAAGTCGTCGAGGGAGATCAGGCGGGTAAAATCATTGCTTGGTGGTTCGGTGGTGGATCCGACCTTACGCCTTCCTACCTTGACGAGGAGGATGCGAGACACTTTCACGGGACTTTGAAGAAAGCCTGTCAGAATGACGAGGTGTACGACGCATTCAAAAAGTGGTGCGACGAGTACTTCTACGTCACTCACAGGCAGGAGACTCGCGGGATTGGAGGCATGTTTTTTGATGACCTCTCCAACGAAAAGCACGCCCGCATCCCGGAGGAGGTCAAGAGGCCGAGAGAACCAGAAGAGATTTTCGAGTTCATCTCGCGACTTGGAGACGCCTTTATCCCATCCTACATGCCTCTTCTGCAGAAGAAACGCGGCACTCCCACGGAGCATCACCGTCGATGGCAGCTTCTGCGCAGAGGGAGATACGTCGAGTTTAACCTGGTATACGATCGGGGCACCAAGTTCGGACTCAAGACACCTTCGGCCCGCATCGAAAGTATCTTGATGAGCTTACCAGAGACGGCGAGGTGGGAATATATGTCTGAACTTGGGACGCAGGAAGGAAGCGAGGAGGAGCGAATGATCAAAGTGTTGAAGAATCCGCAGAGTTGGGTGTAATCGCGTCTTGGTCGAAAGCTAGAATGATGTATACCGCACAGAAGCAAAATTTTACTGCGTCCGCCCTTCCAGACAATGACTCGAGCCACATTAGACTTCTGATCTACAACCGGAACATACAATGCTCTACAACGTCCCAATTACAATAGGTACTATCGTACAACGGTCACCCGCGTGTCGGCTGGTTGGCTTCCTGTTGAGCCTGGCCTTTCTCGTTCCTCACATTCCCTGTCGGTATGATAAGTGACCTAGAGCAGGCTTGCCATATCCGTACCACTCACCGGCGACCTGCTGAGACTTGTCTCCACTGACAGCCCCAACGACCGAGTCCTTGTAGCCGCCCAACCTATCAGTGACGCCTTCCGCGTAACCCTTGGCCTGAGCAGCCTGTCGTTCCGCTTCGCCGCGGTCATGTTCTTCTTTCCCCGCCTGCGTCCAGCTCTGGGAGCCCGTCATATTGCCGACCTGGAGAAACGTCAGACCATCCTCGGTGACACAGGGTGAAACCATACGGTCTCGACGGCGGAGCCCTTGGCAGAGTGGAACTGGCCCGAGACTTTGCTATAGT
>JBBPLN010000907.1:0-11896 GCA_038089815.1 Sutorius eximius
TACGCATGTACAAACACTAGAATAGTTTATAAGGGACAAGCCCGCCTCCAGTGAACCTCAGTCTAGTTCACTTGGAGTTTTCCCCACCGAGCTCCTCTTGTGGATACGACTACTTCTTCAGCTTTCACCTGAGTCACTGGACTTGTGCAACCTATAGCTTACCAGCTCCTTGGGTTGTTTCAGTATGCAACCAGACTAATGTTTTCAACCACCTACCAGCCCTTGTGCCTCCCAAGGCCATGGAGCTTGGCTCCAAACTCAACTGTTACCTCCTGTCAGACATCCAACATATTGCTGATCCAATCACATGGTGGCATGGAAATTGTGGCTCATACCCTCAACTATGCCAGATTAGTGTTGTACTGGCCCAGTCCAGCCCCAAAGCCCCAGCTAGGGCCTGGCTTTTGAGGGCTCAGGCTTCACAAAAATAAAGCCTGGGCCCCCAAATCTGGCCCCATAGGGCCTAGGCCCAGCCCAGCTTAGGCCCCAGCCTTGGGTGCTGCAATGGTGAGGATGGTGAAGCAAGCTAGGGGCATGCTATAATGGGAGAGGCAGAGACAAAGAGAATGATGGTGAGGAGTGATGAGGCGAGGGCTCAATGGCACAAACGTGAAGCTTGCTACACGTATTGGAGACATGTTAATCTCTCAGAGCAGATGCTCAATGATGAGCTCAAATGATGACCATTGTCAAAGTATATGAGAGAAGATTGAGCATATCAAACTGGGGACTTAAGGTCCTCAGAAGCAGAGTTTAAGATCTGCCATGATAAATGAAAGATTGGATCAGGGAGATCGAGATAAGGATCTCGGAGATTCCCATCGGAGATTTAAAAAATGAAGAAGGTCTAGGATCTAGCTGTGTGAGGCTCTCCTACTCGTATACCCATAACAGATGGTTGTGACTATATAACAATGATGATGACATAGCAATTGTGCTATGGTGATTGCTGCATTGTTGTTATTGTCACTGTCTGGTAGGATGAGGGGAAGGGGGGTGTAGCCTGGGAGCAACACATCATGTGAGAAGGGCAAGGGTGGTGCACCAATTGTGCCATTGTGATTGGTGCATTGTTGACTCATCATTGTTGTCATCAGGTAGGGTGAGGGTGCATGTGGACAGTGGGGCAGAGTGATGTGATGATGTGGACAAAGGCAATGTATGAGGGTGACATGAGGTGAGGAGTTGAGGAGTCAGGCTCTTTGACTGCAAGGCTGAGGGGGCCACAGTATGTGCTAGAACACAAGCATGAGCAGTCAGGATGAATGGAGAAGGGAAAGTCACTTCAGGGAGGTCAGGACAACCCAGACAAGCTAGACAACAAAAAGGTTGCATCTTGTGATTTCTACAGTGTTCAGGGATGTCCCACAGATGATACAAACCAGCACAAGGGCTATATGGATATGTCATGTTGAGTTACAGGTTGAGATGCCCACTTGGGTGAGATTGTCAAATCAGACAATGTCAAGGACAAAGTGCAGCATGGAAACATTGTGCATAGTGTCAGATCAACCATGAGATGCCATGGAAACAATATGGACCAGTGTGGTGGTGATATGGATGCATTGTATTGAGAAAAAGGCCAAGGAGGTCAAGGAGGTGAGCTCATCGATCCAGGAGGTGTTGAGACTGATTTGCAGCACAAAAATCACATGAACCACATCCATCTGAGTGGAAGGTGAGGGAGAATGGACAGCATAACTGAAACCACCCAAACACCTAGGTCTACATGGCCATGGGGGATACATCTTGTATGTGCCCAAATAGGGTTGCACCTCTGCTTAACTGATCTCTCACTTAGGGGCTAAAGGCCTGAAGAGGAAAGAAGAGGAAAGTGGGTTGTGTCATTGCTTCAGTGGAGTTTGGGGAACTCTCCAAAGTGAACTAGACTGGAAGATGTCCAGCTAGAGCACTCTGGCTTATATATGGCACATAACCTGTATGTACATGTAGTGATCTAATCTATCTATAATAAGTAGTAGTCCTTGAGGTTACAGTGAGGCTGCAGAGCCTTGGAATGGAAGAGAGGTAGTCCATGAGGTTACCATGAGATGGCAGAGCCTTGGAAGCATGTAAGTAATAAATGGAGAATGGAAGAAATATCATGCACACAATGCATGTGTGCATAGGAAAGGGGCACTGCCCTGGAATGGAAGCATGTACATGTGTATGTCACATGTAGATCATGATAGCAATCCAGATTGCCAAGATCTGGTGCTAGATCTAATCATAAATAGGGATATGCATGTTTAGCACAATCATGCAAGTGCTTGCACTCATGGTCACATGATATAATGACTGGTACTGTATGTGTTGAGCATCTAAGTGGCATCAGTGATCAGTAGTGACTGATCTTCTAGGAATTGATCCTAGTGAGTGTAGCCTTGAGCTACTAGACATGAGTGCTTGATGGGCCCTTAAGTGAAAATCATAGGGGTGAAAATAGTAGACCTGTAACAATAATGAGGGGCACATGTAGCAACTTGAAATGGGTTGACACAAGACTGCTAGCTAGAAAAGCAGCAAGTCAGCAAGCCCAGCAAAACCACATGACAGATGACATACCTGAGCTGTCCATATCACCTCCCATGCACCATGGAAGGCCTATTGAGGCCATCAACCCATCACATCACCAAGGAAAATTGAAATCATGACCTAGGAGACTCAGTCAGTCAAGAAGATGCTGTATATATCAGATTGAATGGCTATGTCAAGGCTAAATCAGGTGCAACCAGCAGCATTGGAAGCATCAAGGATGGACTGCTGAGGTCATCAGTACCCCACTGAGGTGCGACACACAAGTGTGAGGACTTTGAGACTAGGCCAGCAGGCAAGAGAGTGCACATCCAATGATAGCTGAGCCATGACTTTCCTTATATGGGCATCACTCAGACATTGCATTCATACAGACAGTATAGTAGTGAGAAGCCCCAGCTCAGGCTCAGGAATTCTGAAGCCTGGGCCTTGGGCCCTGCTAGGCCCTTGTTCAGGGCCCAGCTGGGCTCAGGGCTTCAGAGGGTTCAAGGTCAGGCCTGGCACAACACTATACCAGATGGCAATTGATTATTTAGCAATCTCTGGTAAATCTCTTCATTTCTGGTTTCTACTCATATATGTAGCTGACTAGTTTTTTTCTAGCTACTTCCATTGATGTTGAACATCTTTTCAGCTATAGACATCTCATTCTGTCACATGTCTGTTCCTGCTTATCAACCCAATCAACTTGCACACTTCTTTGTCTTGGCCACTGGTATTGTCTCAATCTTGTAAAGGATGGTGATCTTAGCAAGGTGATGGAGCTGCCTGACCTTGTGACAGAGCAGGATCCTGAAGAAGGATGGGACTCAATTAGTGTTGACTAATGATAGATACTGTTTTGTGCACTTGTAGTAGATCAATTGCTGAATACTCTGGAGTACACCCATCATGGGTGTGTACCCACATCTAACCCCTGAGTATCCACATGGTAATCTGACACCCATGTGGTGGGTGTGGACTCATTGCAGGTGTGAGTGTGGGTCAGGCCAGATATACCCCAGGTATATCCATGCTCATCCCTACTCACTATACCAGGCCTAGAGCCATCTACTAGATTAAGTTGTACAATCCTACTTGAGTGCATAAGTAGCACATCTCTCCACAGTCACAAAGACCTTGGGATTTGGGTTGTTTCATCACATACCCCCATCCAGACCATATGACCATGAGATCAATCTGGACAACACCTTCAAACTGAAGATTGCCAAAGTATACCCATTGACCCTGGATGAACAACAGGCCATGGTAGACTTCCTCCAAGAAAATCTAGCATCCAGGAAGATACAACCATCAAACTCCCCACAAGCCTCACCATTCTTCTTTGTCAAAAAGAAAGATGGTAAACTTCACTCCTGCCAGGACTATCAATATGTCAATGAACATACTGTTCAGGACACATACCCCCTACCCCTTGTCTCAGATCTCATGAACAAAGTGAAGGAAGCCTGGGTCTTCACAAAATTCAATATTCACTGGGGCTACAACAATGTCTGCATCAAAGACAGCCATCAATGGAAGGCTGCCTTCATCACCCACAAAGGCCTCTTTGAACCAACTGTAATGTTCTTTGGCCTCACCAACTCCCCAGTGACATTTCAACAATTTATGAATGATTCATTCCAAAATATGATCACAGAAGGATGGCTCATCATTTACATGAATGACCTCCTTATCTCCTTCCCAGACAATGCTGTCCATGAAGAATGGACCAACCAGGTCCTACAATGAATGCAAGAACTAGACTTGCATCTCAAGCTGGAGAAATGCTCCTTTGCTACCCCTGAAGTTGAATATCTCAGGATGATTATCAAACCTGGGCAGCCCATCATGGACCCAGTCAAACTCAATGGAATCACAGCCTGGCCTACCCCATCTAAACTCCATGACATCCAATCATTCCTCAGTTTTGCATCTATCAGAAATTCATTCCTGATTTCTCAAACATCACATACCCCCTCCTGAATCTCACCAAGAAAATCCATCCCTGGCAATGGACAGATGACTGCCAATGATTATTTGACCAACTAAAAGAGCTCTTCCTTTCTGCCCCAGTCCTTTGCCTCCTGGACCTTATACAACTGTTCACCATTGCCACAGATGCCTTCAAATGGGCCTCAGGTGGAATCCTTCTCCAAACCAACACCAATAGTGACTGGCATCTGTGTTCCTACCTGTCCCAAGCATTCACATCTACAAAATGCAACTATGACATTTATGACAGGGAACTCCTAGCAGTTATGCAAGCTCTCAAGGCATGACATTATTATCTTCACAGCACAGCCTTCCCTGTAGAAGTCTTTACAGACCATAAGAATCTGATGTACTTCAAGACATCCCAACATCTCAACAGCCAACAAGCATGCTGGCTTCTCAATCTTGCAGACTACAATTTATGCATTTCCCATGTCCCAGGTTTCCATCTCAAGAGACCAGATGCACATTTTCATTGGCCAGATCACTGTGACAACTCCAACAATGAATTACAGGACACTACCCTCCTCCCCCCTTCCCTTTTCATTCACTTCATCAACACCATGTTAGCACACCACATCAAATCTGCTTCAAAAGACAATCCCTTAATGCTCCAGACCCTTCAAAACCTGTCTACCAGAGTCCCATTGTCTCTTCACTCACACCTTGCAGACTGGCAAATCATGGATGGCATCCTCACCTACCAAGGGTGCATTGATGTTCCCTGGGACAAAAATCTCTGATGCTCCATCCTACAGTGGTGCCATGACCACCTATCTGCTGGCCGTCCAGGCTACCTTAAACTCCACCAACTCATCTCCTCCAAGTTCTGGTGGCCAGGTCTTGCCCAATTCATGCAAAAATATGTTGAAGGCTGTGCTACATGCCAGCAAAACAAGGCCAACATACACCCCACCACTCCTCCTCTCATTCCCATCCCATCCTTAGCAGCCTTCCCCTTTCAACAAATCTCTTGTGATCTGACTACTGACCTCCCTCTATCCAACAGCTTTGATTCCCTTTTGGTCATGGTCAACCATGGGCTTACAAAGGGGGTGATTCTCTGCCCCACTAACAAAACCATGACTGCTGAAGGCATGGTGACCCTCTTTTTCCATAAAGTCCTCACTCATTTTGATCTCTTCTCCAAAGTGATCTCCAATCAAGGCCCCCAATTCACCTCAGCTCTTGTAAGAGAACTGGAGAAGATCCTCTGCTATGATATATCCCTCTCCACAGTGTATCACCCCCAGACCAATGGAAAAACTGAGTGAGTCAACCAGGAAATGAAAACCTACCTCCACATCTTTTGTGGCTCCAACCCAACATCATGGGCTGAACATATCCCCCACAGATACCACATATCATTCCCAATAATGCCTATGGAGACAGAGCTCCAGTAGACATTGAACAGGATATACAACAAGGACACAATCCAATTCCACATGACACCAGTGGAGTACCAACAAATCTGGAAGACACAGATATGCCAGACCTATATAATAATGGTTGAAATGGAAAAGCTGTTAATCATCTCATTAATGCATCTGCTCAATCATTTGGTGTGCCTACACACTACAGGGATGTACTCAAACTGCCACAAGAAGAACAGGAACCATGGTATAAAGTTTGCGCAGAAGAAATCAAATCAATGCACAAGAGGAAAGTATGGGACCTAGTGGACCTTCCACCAAATTGCAAGCCCATCACTGGGAGATGGGCTTTTGTCAAGAAACCAGATGGATGATTTAAAGCATGCTTCATTGCCAAAGGTTTCACTCAAATATTCAGGATCAACTTCAAAGAAATGTTCTCTCCTGTAGCACAGTTTGAAACTGTGAGGTTGTTGCTGTCTCTAGCCACCATCAAAGATTGGGAAATCAAGGCCCTAGATGTCAAAACAGCATTCTTATTTGGAGAACTAGATGAAGAAATCTACATAGAACAACCAGAGGATTTCATCAAGAAGGACATGGAATGCAAAGTCTGTTGACTTCACAGAGCAATATATGACCTAAAGCAAGCTGCTTTACAATGGCATAAAGCTCTTCACAAGATGCTAGAAGAATTTGGATTCAAGCACACTTACTCTGATTCAAGGGTTTACTGTATGTCTATCAAGACAAAGATGACATTGTCATCCCAATTATCTATGTTGATGATGCACTCTTTCTTGGAAACAATAAGGAGCTTATGCTCACCAAGAAGAAACAATTCATGACAAGATGGAAATTGAAACAAGCTGAGGGCGCATAGATGTGATGAGGGCGAAGCGATAGGAGGGATGTCTGAAGAGTGATGAGCGGAGGCCTCGCTACAAGCTTGGGGCTTGTTACACATGTTGAAGACGTGTGGACTCTTGGAGCATGAAGCTCTACAATGAGCAACTCAGAAGACCATAGTCGATGAGTATGGATGAGAGAACTCAAATATATCAAACTGAGGGACATAAGGTCCTCAGTGCCTACTTTATATACATGAGTGCACGTGCTACGTTAGGGCAAGTGCGGGAATGTGGGTGAGTAAATATAGTAAGTACAGCCGCTGGAGAATGGAAGAGACAGAGGTGAAAGCGGCATGTAGGTGGTGAGGTGTGGCAGAATGGAAGAAATGGAGTGATGAGATCTGCCACGATAGATTAAATCAGAATCGGAGATGAGATCTGATCTGAGATCTGATCGGGCTCAGAGATCTCCGGTGTGAAAAATAAAAAAGTGGACGATGGCTGAAACAAGCCGAGGGCGTGTTAGACGGGATGAGGCCAAGACGACGAGAGGGATGTCGAAGAGTGACGAGGCGAGGACTTGTTACAAGCGTTGTGGCTTGTTGCACGTGTTGGAGACGTGCGGACTCACGGAGCATAGAGCTCGACATTGAGCGACTCAATGACTGTTGTCAGAGTTAAATGAGTGAGAACTCGAGTATATCAAACTGGGGACCTATAGTCCACAGTGCACTACTTTATATACATGGATGCACGTGCTACATTAAGTGCGGGAAGGTAGGTAACTAAATATAGTAAAGTACAGCCGCGGAGGAATGGAAGAGACGGGAGTGAAAGCGGCGTGTAGGTGGTGAGGTGTGGCAGAATGGAAGAGCAGAGTGATGAGATCTGCCACAATATATTAAATCGGAATCAGAGAGATGAGATCTGATCTGAGATCGGATCGGGCTCGGAGATCTCCGGTGAAAAAAATGAAAGTGGACGACAGCCCCTGTAACAATGGCTCCGCAACAGAAATCAAGAGATCTTGGACCTGCCATGGAATATCTAGGCATGTGGATCACAAGAGATCATACCACTCACACTCTGACACTGGACCAATGTGTCTATGCCAAGAAAGTCATCAAATGATTCAGTCTCAAACAAGAAAAATCCACATGCACACCTCTTCCATCAAGATACATTCCTACTCCATCCTCCACACCATCTACCATGACTCTTCACAGCAAATATCAATCAGTGATTGGATCACTACTCTATATTATGCCAGGCACATGACCAGACCTTGCATACACTGTCATCAAGATGTCACAATTCTCAACAAATCCTACACAGGAACATCTGGATCATGTACCATGCATATACCTATACCTACTGCACACAAAGACTCTCTCACACACCTATTAGAGAGATTCAAATGCAGGTTTCCTTGCCTAGTGTGACACTGATTGGGATGGCAATATAGGAACTCACAAATCCACCACTGGCTATGCAATATTCTTTGCTGACAGAATCATCTCATGATTATCCTGGAGACAGAAAAAGATTGCATTATTTTCCACTTACGCAGAATACATGAGTATGACTGAGACAGCCAAACAACTGTCTTGGATATGTTCCTTGTTCTTAGAAATGAGCTACAAGGTACCCACTGTTATGGGTCTACAAGTAGGAGAGCCTCACATGGCTAGCTCCTGGATTTTTCATTTTCAATCTCTGATGGAGATCTCCAAGATCCATCTCCTGATTAAGATCTCTATCCTCCCAATCCAATCTTTCATTTATCGTGGCAGATCTAATCACCACATACTTTTTCTTCCATTCTGCCACACCTCACCTTTACCATGCCGCCTTCATCTCCATTAGCTTTCCTTCCATTCTACACATGGCTGTGTACTTTATTTAGTTGTACCTACTCCCACACTTGCCCTGAGGTAGCATGTGCTTGTACATATATAAAGTAGACCACTGTGGACCTTAAGTCCTTGGTTTGATATATTCAATCTTCTCTCATATACTTTGACGATGGACATTGTTTGAGCTCATCATTGAGCACATGCTCTGAGAGATTAATGAAACAACCCAAGAAGCCTGATATGGCTGTAGGTTGCCAGCAAGGACTAATGACTCAAGAGTGTAGCAAGGAGCTTATGGGGAAGACTCCAAGTGAACTAAACTGGAGTTCACTGGAGCGGGTCTTAGCCCTTTTATACTACTCAGTGTTACAACCAAGGCCTAAGTGGCGCTTGGCAAGCCCTAATGACGGCCGAAGGCAAAGGTCCGGACTTGATACCAGACAGTAGAGATCCAGACTTGATACCAGATGGTAAGAGGCGAATATCTGGGCTTGATACCAGATGGTGAAGTGACGATTGTAACGTCCTCATGACTGAAGGTTGACCAGGATGAGAAGATGCATTGAAGCGAGGTATGAAGGTACAAGGAATGCTGTATGATATAAGGGGGATCGAGGTTAAGCGATCTACTAGAGAAGCGAAGGTATATATACGATAAGTGAAGGGTGCTGACTAAGCGGTACAAATGGGGAACTATGCGAGGGTTGTCAAGGGTTAGGAACACATGTGTGCGAAGTGCGATAAGTGCGAAGGAAGAGACATGTGAAGGGTTCATCTGATAAGACATGAGCCACAAGGACAAAGAGATAAGAGATACGAAGATAATGGATGATGCGTCAAGCAGAGATCCATAGGGCATAGGGCGCGAGTGAGGACACATGGCCAGTAGAGTACCTGATGATGTCAGGTGGGAGCCCAGGGTAGAGGGCACGAGGGAGCCCGGGGTAGAGGGCATGGAGGCAGAGAACCACTGTGACGAGGAAGACGGGTGATGAGGAAGCAGTGGTGGCAAGGAAGGCATAGTGCTTCTGTGAGATGGAAGCAAGGTGACAAGGAGGCCTAGGTGACGAGGTACTGAGGTGATGAGGTATCAAGGTGACGAGGTAGCAGAAGGTATCGAGGTGCCGTTGTGGCATAAAGGGGTGACGGAGGGCAACTATCATGCAGTCCTGTAATGAAACAAGAGAGGGGTCCAGAGGACGAGTCGTTGGTGAATACCAGTGAAGGTACATAGGGTCGTCAAGGCAAGGGTCAAGGTGGTCACGTGATTAGAAGAGTCACGAGGAGAGGCACGTGATCGAGGAAAAGATAGGGGCATATGCTGATCGTAACACTCAGTAGTGTGTACATGTTTGTATCATATCTAACGATCTACTACTCTATATGGACTAATGGACACACAGCCCACTGTCGGCTGTGCATCAGAATGGAAGCATACATAGCCTTCTAGGCTGTGGGGCGGAGATGAAAAGGAAGCATAGACATGAGGCATAGGAATGGAAGAGAACAGCCTACAAGGCTGTGAACGGAGATGAAGGAGAAGTGCATAGCCCCAGCCTTAGGGTTTTGACCCTTGGCTCTAGCCTGTGCGCGTAGCATGTGATGATGTTCTAGACATCGGAGTACGAACTCTATAATAATGTCAACTAGGACAAATAAAGAAGATCAGATCGTAGATCCGAGATAAGATAAGATAAGGGACTGATCCAAAGCACAATGACTTGCAACGACTGGCAAGTGAGTGGTGTTGGTGGCTAATGAGTCAGGTGGGACTCTATCCCAAGAGAGCAGTTTAGCGACGTGCTGAGGTCATGTGACTGTGCGAAATAAGGGTGAAAAATATACCCCTATAACAATTAACATGTCTCCAACATGTGTAGCAAGCTTCACGCCTGCACCATCAAGTCTTCATCTTGTCACTCCTCTCCATCATTACCAATGTCTATGCCTCTCCCCATCTAACATGCTCTCAGCTTGTTTCACCCACATTCAACCTCTATGCAGATAATCAAGGCACAATTTTTCTTGCATTGAATCCTGCACAAGAAGAATGAACCAAACACATCACTGTTACAGGGTAACATTTTGACCCCTATGATTTTCACTTAAGCACCCATCAAGCACTCATGACTTGTAGCTCAATGCTACATCCATTAGGATTGACTCCTAATCAAGCCATCACATGATCCCTGATGCCACTTGAGATGCTTGATGCATACCAGTCATCATATCATGTGACCACATGAGCACAAGCACATGCTAGGTTGTGCACTTGCACATATCCCCTATTTATGATTAGATCTAGCATCTGATCTCAGTTATCTCATCACCATACGATCTACATGCATTGTATGCATGTACACGCTTCCATTCTAAGGCTGTGCCTCAGCATCTATGCACACATGTGCCATGTGCATGTTATCCCTTCCATTTCTATTTATTACTTACATGCTTCATTGAGGCTCTGCCACCTCATGGTAACCTCATGGACTACTTCCCTTTCATTCCATGGCTCTGCAGCCTTGCTGTAACCATATGGACCTTTACTATATATGTATAGATTAGTATTTATCTTAGATCTACTGTACAGGTAGCTGGTCCCTATATAAGCTGGGGTGAGCTAGCTGGATGTCCTCCAGTCTAGTTCACTTTGGAGAGTTCCCCAACACTCCACTGAAGCAGCGACACAACTCACTGTTATGCTTGATCTGGGTAAGAGCGAGTGTTACGATTCATTTCTTTTCTTTGTCTCACTCACGTGCATGCTTTTGCCTTCCGCTCTTCATCTCAACGCATGTGCACTCGGACTCTATTTCTTTTCACCTCGTGCTTACTTACTCCACACCCTGAACCCTATCTCCACTTGATATGTAAGCATGCTCCACCCAGTGATGTCATATGTACACGTATGTCTTCCCCTTTCATACTGTTTGTACTTGTTTACCCACTTGGGTATATATACCCTCACGCATTGTAGGAGCTGGTGGCTCTCTATGTTTGTAAATCCTCCTTTAGCAGTATTCTAGGTGTCCTCAAGGGTCCGGTGTCCAGTCCTTTCCATCCGATGCGGTCCGGTTTGCATCCGACTTGAGTCCGGTTCGATTTCCAACCGGAAATTCACTTATCCGACTTATCCAACCGGAAATCTATGTAATCCAGTCCGGATTATGCTGGTTTTGGTCCGGAATACCTGTATTTTGGTTCGGACTTATTGTTTCTTGCTTATTCATTCATGATTATGCTTATCTTTTACTTTCGGAATGTGTTCCGATGTGTTTAGACATGTACCACATGTACCTGTCATTTC
>JBBPLN010000908.1:0-11881 GCA_038089815.1 Sutorius eximius
AGGAATTGGCCGTGGGTTGTGAGCAACGAGGGGTGCATGCAAGGGTTCATCGTGTCCCGATGGGATGCTATGAACGTCTTGGGTGACGAGGGCGGAAAGGGTGGGTTGGTAGACAGGAGTGGGAGTATGGGCGGACGGCGGCGCGCAGGCGAGTCGGGGGGACATGCTTGAATCCAGCCCAATTCCGTGATGGGAGGCAGGTCGGCGCGCGTGAGTGCTAAAAGAGACCAGTGAATGTCACAAGTACTTCAAAGTCTAACGGACGGATTGACACACTTGTCCCGTTGGCAGCTGCCTCGAGCGCCATGGTCTTGACCCGCCAGTCAGATAGCATGTCAGGATTGTCGAACGGAGAGAACGTGATCCGCATCGGAGGTAGGTCCTCCTCTACCTCACGGACAAACAGGAGAATGTCGTTGATCGTGTCTAGCAGGTATCCCCTGTCCTCGGAGAGGGTCGAACGGACGACTTCGATTTGAGGACGCGATTCTATCTTTTCGGCAGTCACAAGACCCCCATGTACCCCGAGCGCTTCCTGCGTTAGTGCCAGTTCGGCAGGATCGATTCCCCAAAAGGGCTCAATATCTTCGAATATCTCGTCGTATTCGTCTGGTAGCTGGACGCCATTTTTGACGACATAGTCCCACCTAGATGACGCTCACGGCGTGCGCGCCCCTCATACACACGACACCACGTACCATTTATCGAAGCCGAGCGGCGGTGCCCGTCGATATCGTCGTCTGTATTCTGCAACTGCCTCGTCGAGCGTCCTGCTCGCCCGCCCAAACTTTGCCTCCCATGCGGCCTTGGCATCTTGGATGAGCCGGAATATGGGGTGGGGGCCGTCGGGATTGACGGTGAGAAGTCCGTTGGGAGCAATCGTATGATTTCCGAGTAGTCATCCCTGCGTCCCTGTGTGCTCCCGTTCTGGCGGCACCTCCAACACTCGTTCCAACTCGGGATCCGAGTCGACAAGCGCCCCTGGCACAACTGGGCCACTCACCAGGTCGATCTCCGGGTCGATGTCCAGATTGATTTCAAACGGTGGGACGTCTATGTGCAAGGCACGGAAGCGGAAAGAGTGCGTCGTTAAGAGGTTGCGGAGGGAGGCGAGGGCGAACACCGAAGCGAGGACGAGCGTGGCGAATGATCGCTGTGAGACGCCCCACCTGAGGGTCATCCTGGCGACGAGCGCGCGCGAGGTTGGGTACGAATTGGACAGCAAGTGTAGCGAACTCGAGAAAAGAGAGAAAGAGGTGGCGGAGAAATGGGGCGTGATGAGCGCGGTGACCTTAAAGCCTTTACATATGTCTCGATCAACTTGCCAACCAGCGTTCGCAAACGATGTCCAAGATCCGGCCAGACAGACGCTGGGAATAGGAATAGATGGTATCTAGAGTGCTCCTACAGGATTCACCACGGGTAGATCGCTGTCAGCGGCGGGGCTGTGAGGCCCAGGCGGAACAGTGGCGTACCGTCTCGGGATTCGATCATGCCTATCGGGCTGCCTTGTCGAGAATCGAACATCTATCTGGAAGATTTCAGACCCTCACCGCTTCAAAGAGGTCTCGCCGCAGCTCTCAGGGCCATATATCAGAGCGTAAATTACGCGGGCATCGTGCGTCCCGGCGTCAATGTATATGAGGACATTAGCGCTTTAACGCCCGTGGGTCCGCGTCTGCACCTTCCGAGTCTGGTAACGGCAACCGCTGGGAACGGATAATCGGACTTCGAGAAGTAGTTAGACACTGTGAACATCTGGATGGCAGCCGCAAATGCAATGATGTCCATCACGATCAACTGTGTGCTACATCACATGTGCAAACAGGCCTGGGACAAAGATCAGAAAAGATGTGTACATGTATGGTGTCCGACCACCGATCACTGCGGTGTGTGTCGTTGAGGTCTACGGTGAATGAAACACTCCAGATGTGGGACAGGAGTCCGAGTCACGGTGAAACATCCCGCGGAAATCCCGAGCCGCTTGCCTTGGTGTCCTGGGGCAGCGTCGAGGGTGCCAAGCTGGAATTCCTTGCGAAAGACATGTCGAACATGTCGGAATGACTGACAGTCCCGTGTCGCCACTCGAGCGACGTCCCTATATCATTCGAGGACCCGTTTCGCAGGCTATCTCGCATATTGAGCCTGTCGCGCATCAGGTGTCAGTACTTCAATGCCAACGGGTGTTTGAGCGGCTCACGTGACTAAAAGCACATTAGCGTATGCTGTAAAATGCGAGTCATGACAACGTCGTCTGAGTATGGTTTGCCACGCACCTTTAGATGTGGAAATATATGGAATGAGGAAATACATTGATTGTGGGAACAGGAAAGCCTAAGGACAAGAGGATCACATAAACGCCTTCACGTTCTCAGCGAGCGACTACCTACGAGAATCAATGTAAACAGATGGGTGATCCTATAACAATCATATTAGCTTGTGCGTCTTTCATTTCATTTTATGGTGCAGTGAATGCTCACGTTGTGACGGAACCACTCGCTACGATACACAAAGTGAGTGAGCCGAGAATACGATTGGTCCTAGCGCGATCACAGGGCCTTCAGAAACAAGATCTTGCAAGCCAGATAGGGTGGATCATACTCAATTATTTCGCCGCGGCGGAGGTACAACAAATAGGCCATGGAACAAGCGATTGCAATATCCAGTATAAGAGAGCTGACGTTTCCTATGCCAACGAGGAGCTGTGGGTGAAAGTATCCCATTGAAAACCCCCAATGAGTGAAGATAACCAAAATCACTGTGTGACAACGTACCGGAATCGCCTTAGGCAGAATAGAACCAGACGACGTATCGGCAATGATTCTGCCAAACGGACACCCATGAGTCACGTCAAACATACCGATAACCATTGGGAGCACACGTTACTACACTTCCCGCTGAAAACAACAGTCATTCGTTGCTTGACGGCAATACTATAGAGTACCCACCTACAAGAGTGACTGACATGCGCAAAGATATTAGATCAGGCCTACGAACTATCAACTATCCGCCACTCACGAAAGGAAACAAAGGATAGGATCGCCTGAGTGATGTTAACCAAGGTGATTTCCAGATTAGGGAGCAATGACTTGCAAGGACAACGGCAAAGATCTTCCGTCTCCGCTCCACTGCAACCATCAGTATGACTGCTGTTACTTTGCAACGGTGACCGACATACATATTTGGATACGCCACGCCAGAAACCTTCAACGGTGGTCAAAAGCCGAAAGTGAACGGACGCCAGAAACTCACAAATGCACCATAAAGGCGATAATTGCGGTGACTGATGGTTCAACCTATGAAATATGCATGAGATCAGATCTCACGATCAGCAGAACTACCCCACCATAACGCTCCTATATGTGGCAGTTGGTCGATTTCAGCGGTTGCGTAGGGGTCCACTGATTGTCTTACCATGAGAAAGCGTTGAGGACGGCACGATTGCCAAAGTTAAGGACGAGATACCAGTAAACCGCATGACCCCACAAAACGAGGGAGAGTGCATCCAGCGCACTGCAACATAAGCGTGACCTTCAGTACACGTCAGTATCTTGAAACATGGATTGAACTTTCCTCAGTACACCAACCTAATAGTTCGGGTCACATGAGGAGGCATCCTTTCATAGCCGTAATCGACTCACTAATAATTTCAGGAACCTGCCATCTTCATGATATGTTCTATACTGTTTCAAGGCCGATGGTGATTGAGAATTTTTTCGGAAGAAAAGGAAAATAAATTGGTCCTGCTGAACGCACATAAAAGGCGGTCTGCAAAAGAGTGATTCCAAAAAACCTGAGAACACCAACACAAGTCAATTCCCCTCGCCCCACGAAAAGATGAAAACATACACAGCCCCCAACAACAACCCAACAAGAAGTGGCCCAAGAGTCGGCTCCACTTTGATCTGGGAGTTGGAGGACATCACTTGGGTTGGAAAGATGTCCAGACCGTCCAGAACACGCGCCATTATAAACGTTAACAGCCAGCCGAGCGGCATGCCAGGCAACTGACACTTGACAGTGGTCGCCTGTGCGGGGAGGGCGACAGATGCTGACAATATCAACGTTTCAGCTGAACAGACCTGGGAAACTGGCGGGAGGTTAGGGCTTATGCGCCTGGACGACCGCATGATACTGCCAGGTAGATCGGGATACCAGTGTTTTGCACCATTCATCTCAAGTTTTTGCCACGAGTTCGTCACTACGCGACCACACTCTGAACTGTCAAGACGAGTGTCCTATGGGCCCCGAGGTAAGTCGTCCGATCCAATTTACATGGGCACTTCAACGAAGGCGCACAGAATTGAAGTTACTGCTTGGGAGAGTACCCACCCGAGCGATCCTCGTCCATCCGCCGAAGTTACTCTGAAACGCGTTCCCTTCCTCACCCGATAATGGAAACAACCCGCAAATGTGCATATCGACGTCGGCTGACTGGTCCCATATTGAGCATAGAATCTGGCCCTCGGGCCTCGGGTCATACGGCAAACCTAAACCGTCACCATTGCGATGGATGGCATGCGAAAACCCTTATGTACATGGCAACATTTAATTACATAATTTAGAGTTAAAACGCACGTGATCATCCATTATTCGCACGTGACCATGACGTCATAAATGGTACATGCCCGTGTCGTCCCTTTCGCCGTGACCGTCTTGGTACCGAACCACTATGAGCCAAAATCGTAGTGGACTCGAGTTCTCTCCAGTCGCTCGGAAGGGTGCCTCGGCCCTTGTCGAGGAAAGGGTGGCCGCGCGACAGGCCAAACGGGCGGTCAAGGCAGAAGAGCGCCGAGAAAAATCGGACGCGCTAAAGGAAGAGGTCTCCTCATTTATTCAACTCCCTCTACAAGGCAAACTAGCTGACAAACCAAACTAGGGGAACGTTCTCTTTCGCTGTGGCAACTTCCACGCCGCCCTCGAACGGTACCAGCGAGCCATCGACGTGCACGGGTCGTCAGCGAAGCCTGTTGTTTTATTGTGCAATGTGGCAGCTTCGTACCTCCAACTCGGCATGTCCGTCAGGCAACTTTTTGTCCGCGTTCATCACACGTTAATGGTTTCAATCGGTAGGTACTTCGAAGCACACGAAGCAGCGGACAGAGCGCTCGACGCAGATCCAAAATCTGTGAAAGCAAGGTACCGCCGTGCTATGGCGCGAAAGAACATGGAAATGTGGACCGCCGCAGAGTTAGGTATGATTCCTTCCTTGTGCCTACGCGCGGCGTCTCACAACACCGTGCGGCAGATTTTCGCATGGTACTCACACTTGATCCCAGGAATAAGGCCATCGAAGCCGAATTGGCTTTCTTGCAAGATGAACGGGATGATTTTTCAAACTGGCTAGCAGAGGAAGAAGACCTGAACAGTTTCTCCGACTACGAGGCGCCTGCACTGGAGGATGATCCACGCCCCGGGGAGTCACCCTCGGAATCGAGCGATTGTGAACACACAGGCAATGGCATTCCTTGCAAGTTTTACAACCGCACCGAGTGCAAGCATGGGCGTGCTTGTCGATTCTCGCATGCACCTGACGAAAAGAGTGAACGGGATGCCCTGTGAGTATGATTCGTTAGGACCCTGTGGCGTACTAATGGTGACCGTGTTTCTTTAGAGGGCGGAATGTGTGCCGATACTACTTGATCGGTGTGTGCAAGTATGGCGAGCGATGCAGCTACTTGCACTCGAAAGAATACCTCCTGCAGAAGGGCTGGTGGTCGACCGCGGAAGGGGTCGACAGCGAGAGGAAGCGGTATAACTTCCATCAAATGTACAACAAGGCAATCGCCGAGTACAACAGTGTGGCCAAAGCCTCTGGGACAGGGCAGAACTCGAAGAAGCGAGCGAATGGAAAGAAGAAACGTTCGAAGGGCGCGCAGAGTACCAAGAAACCTGCTATTTACTCCTATCCGAGCCGGGACGAGTATGGTTCGGATGCAGACGACGAAAACGGCATGTGTGGTTTCACGGGCAGTGAGGTGAACGAACTCATTTGTCAAGGGGTGAAACCATGGGACGATGATGCATGGGTACGTTCGGTCCATCCAGTGATTCAACGCCTTGGTCACCCATTCCATTTCAAGGATGTCTTGCATGCTCTTCATAGCTATTATTGATGTACATGCACACATGGCATGGCATCTTGCACCCCGTCTTCGCATGAGTTTTCCCCGATATTCTGGCCTAGTTTCATGTACGATAATGATCCTATCGTAGCCCTCGCATTCTCCATTTGAATTCCACCTGCCTTTCATTTACATGTTTTGCGGAATCTTATATACAGTAATAGCCTGTTTTTGATACCTAATTTTGATGACTTTACCCAAGGCCGCTGCTGCAAGTTCGTTCTGTTCGGACCGTTCAACAGGTTACATAAGGCTTTAGAGATGTGGTGAAAACCATCCCACTGGGTACTAATCTTCACGGTACTTTCCAGGGACGTGGTCGTTTCCGAGTGTCTCGAAGAGCAAGAAAGACGGTGCGCAACGCGTTCGTTCATCCTGAGTGAATTTCTTGGCTTTTCTCAGTTTGAGTCATGGACCGTGCGTAGAAGAAAATAGGCACATATCGCGATCTGTTGGAATGGGTATTTACCCAATAACATCGCCTCGTTCTTTGTGTGGGATTGTCACGCATGGCACGCAAGGCCAACTCACCCCCATATGACGAATTCGTACGTAAAGGTGGAATTGGCCCTGTTCCTCTTCGCCCTAACCTTTTATCCGAAATCCTTTCCCATCTCAAGGTTTCTCTTTCTCGAACAGTACTCCCGAAACCAAGTCATTCGGTCCCCATGTTTGAAACTGCTCCTGTTCTCCATGTCGTGGAGCTATCTGATGCCCGGGCTATCGACCCAAAGACGAACACGACGTACCTTCGGTGGACCGACGCGTCCCTGTGCTATCTTTATCCGATGTCGTTGCGGACTCTGGCTCTGCTTATGAACCCCGCGACCATTTGCTGAATCATGCAGTGATAGCTGGTGGTATAAAAGGGGTTCGAACGATCGACCTGCGTTGTGTATTCTCACCTCCATCCCATCCACGCCAGCGCGATGATGCGGGTATCGTGGTCTCAGGTTAGACGTCTCTTCCGCTCGAATCTCCCGGAGCGTCGCACTACGCTCGGAAGGTTCCCTTGTTCGTGCTCGTTGGCATCAAACGACACCGTCGCCGGGTGCTACCACCAGCGACGCGTTTGGTCGCGTAGATCATGGATAGGCTCAACCGAATTAACCACGATGATTTGCCCTTATGCCTCTGGAAATCTCGAGTGCCGCCCTTTGTATCGTCGGTGGTCGTATCGCAGAACCCTCGGGCTCTCTCGGTAGGTTCCTCGAGTCCAACACGGTAGGTGTTCCCCGAAATGCGACGCTGGACTTCAAGTTGGGCTCCACGTCGTTTGATATGGTTAGCTGGATGTATGCGCACGACACGACGCCATCTGGGAGCGTACAGATGACTGGTACTGAACGCTCGCAAGTGACCCCACTTCTCGATGAGCCGAACGAGTTATCTCCCTTTTTGGCTGCTCGGACGACGGACGACATGCCTGTATGCGTTAGTACTTCCTCACGGGGATGCTCAAAAGCCAATTTGGTGCAGTTCCGAACACATACCGTTTTCACCGCTCTGCGATCCATCATCAACGAACCTCGCCTGCCAGCCCCTCACCAACACATCATATTCCCGGCCACCCGGCATCGGTCATCCATCAAGTTTGGGTTTAGGACGCTGATGCGCCAAATGCCCGGACCACGGCTCGTACGCCACTTCAACGCCACCAGCGAACGATCATACACGCTTGATCGGCTGGACGTTTTCCAGATGGGTCGCTAGATCACCAGAGTTGATGTGCGGTAGAAGGATACAAATGCGTTTTGCCTGGATTGACTTTGACGACTCGCGATCGTACCGAGCCGGTGTACCACAGCATGAACATGGCCCCAACACGCGAGCGAGACATGCATACTCACTCCGCATCGTAGACCGGACGTCACCCACTCTGGGGAAATGTCGCGAGACAGTGGACATTAACGAAGCAGGTAGTATACGTACGGACCCATGAAAACAATGCGTGACCCCTTATTCCAACGAAAACGACAGCGGACGGATTCCACCGGCCAATGCGAGCAGCAGCACAAAGCAATAGAAAGCACATAAAGAGAAGAGGAGAAGAGAGGAGAAAACATCAGACATGTCCCATAGTTGCATGATCCATCCACCTCACGTGTATTCAACGTGCACCCCGCGTACCCAATGCCTATGACCGCCCACAACACCTGCCGACGTGTGTGTCAAGGTATGCGTGCGTGAGGCCCGGCCCGACCGTCAACAAATCGTACAACCCGTGCAGCAGCCCGCTCGCCTCGCCTCACCCTCTGAGTCGTGCTCGGCATCTCCCCCGCCAACGGCGACACTCACCGTCGAGAACCGTCTCCCGATGGCGACGCTCAGCCGCTTCTTTTTGCTCAGCGTGGGGTCGTCCGAAGGGAGTGCGTATGAGCGGATGGAGAGGTGGACGATGGTTGGGGTGGCGTTGGGTGTGGAAGGAAGCAAAGTGGGGAATCCGACGCCTGTAAGTTCCGGTCAGCATACATGGAACGTGCGATCAGGGATCCGACGTCAACGAGTGGGTCACCGAATGACCACGCGATCGGGGACGGAGATGCAAGAGAGGCGGACATGAAACTTACGGAGTAACGTATCGTCATCCTGCAGTATCTTTCCCAGATACAGTATTCGGAGATAGGATGGTGCAGGCGGGCGTTCATCCTGCCAGTCTGAACCAACAGGGACAGTGGTGTGGGAGTGAGAGCGGGCGGAACGCAATCAAAAGTAGAAATCAGAACACACAGAGCCGATCACCACGCATTCGAGAACGGAAATGATGACGAACCTGCATCACGCGCAGGCCATGCGTTCCATACAAGCTCCTTGACCCGTCCGACCGTCGTTTCAGGATCAAAAGACTGGGTTTTCCGGAGCCCGGAAACGAGGAGGAACGTCAACGATACTTGGGGCGTCTGTGGTATGAGGGGCTCTGTAGGAGGCTGTGCGCCGCTTGAGGGTGCGCCTGGCGTCGGCGTGGTGGTGATCGTAGTCGTGGCAGGGAGGGTCGTGGTGTCAGCAACGCCAACGGTGAGGACAGGGACGTCCTGCACTGCAATCGCCGTTGGGAGAGACGGCAGAGGGGGATAGTCTGGCACGGCGAGCGAATCCACGTCGACCCTCGTATAGGAGGTTCGAGCGCTTGCGGAAAGGTAAGGGCCAGACTTGGCACTGAGTGGATTGGCGGGCGAATCGTGTGCTGTGGATGGTCGGTCGGAGGTGCGTGGTGAAACGTACGAGAGGGGTTGACGTGGGCTAGCAAAAGTGTTGCCTTGTGATGTGAACGGTCTCACGACGGTGTCTGCGAGGGGCGGACTGGGAGACGGTTTCGGTGGGGGTGTGACCGTCGGGTTCGAGGAGGAGCTCATCGTTGGAAAGGAGAGAGAAAGAGAAAGAAAGAGCCCTATTTGATAAAATGGCAGAGATCGGCGGGTTGGTTGGTAGGTGCGAAAAAACCGGACGCTAATTGGAGCACCGTGATGGGAACCAAATTCGACAAGGGTAATCGTGCAGTCGTCGGTATTCGAATGCCCCCGCTGTCAATCTACAGAGATCGCGACGTCGGGGAATAGTCGCTCGCTTGGCAGCCCCATGATCAATACGTCAACCTGCCGTCCTTTTCCTGTCAGGCAGCTTAATATTCCTAAAACACCCTCGCACAACGTGGTATGTACAGCTACACGGTACATCGCCATCACGACACCCACCAAGCATCAGTAACACATCCACGGACTGGAACACGCATTGATTCAGGTAGCATGTTGGTCGTCAGGGATCTAACATGTTTGAGATGCCCGGCTGTGTCTGGTCGCGCGGAACAGCATCTCCCAGATCTTGGTTCAATAAGCTGATGAATCCAGATGAACAACCTGGTGTGGCGAGCTTACGGACAAAGTGCCTGGCAAAATGGGCCCCCTCACTCCACGGCTCATCACCGGAGACGATCACAGCATCCCGTGGTTCTGGGAAAAGCCAACTTTGCAGACGACACCCATTGGGCTACCCAGCGAAACGAGCAACACGACCGCGTGTCTGGGGATTCAGAGCTGGGTGATGTGTTGTTGGTTGGCTAGTTCCTACGGCATGCTGCGGCAAGAAGCCTCGCTTCAGATTGAACGGCGAGTCCAGGTTTCCGAATCAACTGAATCGTCGGGGGAGAGACTCAGGTCTGATTACAGGTCGGTTTGGCGTTGTGGCGCACTGATAACGCGATGGCCGTTTGTTGCGACGCCGTACCAGCTACAAGACGACATGCATAGGATACGCTTCTCGATCGGGCTGCATAGGCTCAAACATGGGCCCCGGGCTCAGATCACGGACAAACGACTTACCAAGGTCACAATGCGACAACCTTCCAGACGCGCTTGATCGTTCGAGATGGCCCCCGCGCGGCCGACAGGGGGTCCGCAGTTGTCGCAGGTCGTGCCTGGGCCTGAATATAATTTTGGCTTGACAACGGCGCATAGCCAAACTATGCATAACTTACGGTACGCCGTGGGGTGCGGCGGCGAATTCGATTGGAGACATGACAGAATTAGAAGAGCATCAGAAACGGGCACCGCACGATGCGCATCTTGGGGCTTGGGCGGTGTGGGTATGTTCAGTGTTGACGGGGACGTTCGTCATGGCCTTCACGCAACGCACTCATAGGCTGTAGCCTGCCTCCAAGTCTGGATTCTGTACGGGATGGTCTCATCTATGGGTCCCGGTTGCGCCGTACGTCCTTGCCACGCAACAGTACATAAAGCCCCTATGAGTACTCGGAGATCCGAGTTCGATGGTGCGCAGCTCGCACTGTGTCGCTGGCCGTGCTGTGCCAACCTGAAGTTGAGCGAATGGCGTGGATCGCTCGGATCATAGTACCGAGGAATGAAACAGGTTTATTTCCATTCAACCTGGATCGTTTGCATATCGCAGTAAGCATACAACCAAGCGCATACTACGAACCGAAGACGCGCATTACTCGGTCCAGAGATGACAGTCTCCCCCGTCCCAGCGCGATATGTCCCTTTCGTCGCCGACGACAAGCACGTCTTTCCACGCCCCATCATACACCTTTTCCATCCACCACTTGAAATACTTGTAGAATCTGTCCTCAGAAAACCAAATCAATGGGATTGCTCGTCGGTGAGGAAAGGTCGCACGTACCGCCAGTCATACGCAACGATCACGCGGGGGTTCACCAACATCCGTTGCATATTAAACAAGCGTCTGAGATCGTACGGCAGCAAGAACGACTCCGAGGAGAAGCACTCCCCGGGCGCAGACGCACGGAAGCGAGCGGGAGGCGTCAACGAGAGACTCGGACCACGTAATGAGGGGTCGTACGAGGCTGGATGCGTCGCAGGGAGCTCGAATGGGAGCGGGTCCGTCGAGAGGGTGCGATTGGAGCGGAGGTGGATGGGGAGAACTGGGTCAGCGTTGAAGACGACGATGCCGTTCCAGCAGGTGAACACGGGGACCGGGGACTCGGTCTGCATCGCTTCGTAATCTTCGATGTCGAAACAGTAGGGCCATCTGGTGTGAGAGTGAGCTTCTAGCTTCCGCGAGGGTTGGAAGAGAATCGCACATGCTACCCGCAAGGCTCCCTCGCTTGTCGCGTAGAACCCATAAATCGTATAGCCTTGACACGAGACATGATGACGACGAAACGCAGACTATTTTCGGGCTTACCCGAAAAAACCAAAGTCCATCCCGCATGCCATATCATATTCTCCATCGGCTGTGTTCAGGAGTTCGACGATCGTTTCAGGCTCGATGTAGATATCGTT
>JBBPLN010000909.1:0-11878 GCA_038089815.1 Sutorius eximius
AATGTGGATGTCTCTTGTTCTCATCTTGATGTTAAAAGTCTTTTGAGGGATCACCAAGGAGGTCATAGGATTTCTTTTTTCTTGCTTCTCATTGGTCATTGACATGGAAGAATGGATGTCTGCCAGCCATTGTTCTTACATAGGGACATGCATCCACAACCCATTGACATGTTACACAACACCATAATCATGTCCTAGATTCTTAGACACAAATTTTCTTTCCAAGCATCATGTCAAAAAATGCAATCAAGGTACACAAAAACAACCCTGCTGACAATGTTGATTATATAATCTATTTGTACACATCATATATAAACCCTGAGAAGAGAAGTGGGTGTGTGAAATCAACTTGACCTAAAATATTGCCTTCCCCAATTTATCTCAGATACAAACAAATATAAACAAATGGCTGTGATTGTTGCCCAATCCTTCATCATGGCATGTAGCACTCACACATTTTGACCTGATTTTCAAAGTCCACCAATATCAAGAACATTCAGGTAAGAGCATTTGTTGAATGAGTTGATCATGTAACATGTTGGTGACTTATGCACATCAATCTAGATCAACAATGAGATAAGACAGAATGGGTGATTAGAGTCATAGATCAACCACTGATGTCACATACACTCACCTCACAGACTACCACCCAGGTAAGCAAGGACAGTGGTCATGTAACATGCCAATGACTTACATGTAGCATATCACTCACTCATTCATTCCTTCCATCCCAGCTTGTGAGCATCATTGCAAGCCTCATCAATGAGTTCCAACAAAACTTTCATTTTCAAAGAATGATGTGATGAAAGGCAATGGAAATGCCTAGGAAAGCAAATGTTAGGCAATGCCTATCACCAAAAAGACACACAAGGCAAGTGATCATGGTGGTAAAGAATGCAAATGATCCTACTAAACATGGAGTTCCATCATAGAACATCAAGAATGTAAATGAGGATGACACAGTTGTGAACAAGACAGAGGAGGGAGAAAAGGAGGAGAGACGACAGAGAAAAAAATCAAGAACAAAGGAAAGACCAAGGCAAGCAAAGCATTCCAATGTTGCACAACCTGTTGATGGCTCACATGACCATTGTTCCTCTCATGCAATTTTATTCCATATTACACAGGTGATGGACACCACAAAGAACCCATAGGTCAAAGTGGTAAAAAAAAGCAGTCATGAAGCTGGTGGTCATGATAAGTGCATGCACATTTAAAGTTTCCAGCTCACCATGGCTATCAACAGAAGACAACAATCAAGAAGACAAAAAAGACCAACATACAAGACATGTTTGAAGATCTTCACAAGCAGGTGAAGGACATCACTCTGAGCTATGCTTTGCTAAACATCATGGATAACAACCATCTGGGGTGAGGACCCACCCTCATATCATGCACCATCAATCTTAGACTGATTGATCACAAGTTCCTTCAAGAAATGCAGCAGACAGTGCATGAACAAGGGCTTCAGAACAGAGTGGCAAAGAACACCATCATCATTGGAGTGAAGAACAGATGGATAGAGTCAAGCTCTTTGATGTCTGCCTGGAATGGACTGTATGATAGATAACCACATACAATGGATGACAAAGATGTTGATGTCAGAAGAAGAGCCACAAACAATGACTCTGCTGAATGGAAATCATCACAGGATGTTCATGTGGACTACTGTCCAACAACAGCAAATACTTATGTGAAGCTGCTTGCAGCTCAAGAGCAGCTCTGCAAGGTGACAACACAAGATATGAAAGGAGTGTTGAAGAATCTGATGGCCCTGCAAGCAGAAATGGAAAAGAGGATTAAAAAAGACAGCAGATAACAGAACAAGAATGGGTTTTTCTTGACATGCACTATCTCAACATGTGGGCAAACAGTCATGTGGCTCACATATCAGAGATAGGTCTCTTGGAGTACATTGGATCCAATGACAAGCAAAATGAGGAGTGCCAGAAAAGAGAATCAAGGCATGAGATGTACATATATTGTAAAGACCTTGCCAGGAAGATGCCAGGAGATGATATGTTGGATGAGACAGTTATCAAAAACATCATGATCAAGAAGCTGGATTGGCTATGTACTGGCCTGATCTTCAAGGGTTTGAAAGACAAGCTCCCCAGTGCCAAGGCTTTCTTTGGCATCCTGTTTGTATTTTGCATTATATATGCATCATGGATCTGTGAGTGATCACACATGTACATAAAGCAATGGTATCCATTGTATAAGATTAATGTCAACTGGTTTGCATCCACAATCCATTTGACATGGTTGGTGTGCTGAGCCATTCCAAGGCCCACTTTGTGCAGGAAGATAATGTCCACATCCTTTACATGTACTTCAATGTCAACAGCATTTTGTACAACTTGGTTCTGCAGGCCTTGATGCTTGATGCCCTGGATAAACTTCTTTATAAACCAGGGGTTGATGTTGTAAATGTTGATCTTTTGTCATTCCATGTGAGGGCCATGTTCAAGGTTGGTCTCACCCATGATGAGCATGAGTGCATAGCCAAGAGTAGGTTTCTTGATAAGACACTGGATCTCATCACAAAATCTTTGTGTTGCACTAACTATCATCAGTTTGATGGTGGGAGCCTGAGATCATGATATAAGCATCATGATGTGCTGGTCATTCAAATACTTAAATACATACATAGTTCTTTAGCTTGTTTAAAGAAGCAATTCAATCACATGATCTTGTGAGAGAACATGCCATCAAATACATACCTTGGTTTTGTGCCTTTGCTGATCTTTGTTATGAGTCAGTAACCTGGATACACTTTTATTTTCTTTTATGCTTGCTCTCCCTTCCTCATTTCTCTTTCCATAACCTTGTCAGGGATTTGCCCTAACCTTGTCATCACTTTTCATTTCAGACTCACTCTTCTAAACTGTTCTCTCATACAGCTCATGATCTCATCTTTACATAGCTACCATCTTTTGATCATTGTACAAGGCAGCCTCTTGGCAGTGCTTCTTCTCACTGCAGAACTTTAGTTACCTGCTGTGGAACTTTAGTTACTTGCTGCAGAACTCTATTTGCCTGACACTATTTAGTTTCTCACCTCATCTATCTCAGATCCCAAGCTAGTTTTTCTCTGTACTTGTGTATCTCATTGCAATCTAGCTTGTTCCTCCCCTCAATCCCCTCAGGCCACTTTGCACCTCAATATCAACCAACGCTTGCAGTAGCCAAGGAGGAATACACCAGCAGCTGTGTAGTACACTTCATACTCCTCACCTTGTACTAAGTCAGGATATCAGAGGCTATGCTTGTTCCTACCTGGACCAAGCATAACAGTCTTGTTGAGTGGTAGTCAAGAGTCAGATCTTCAACACATTCATGGAACAGATTAGGTTTGCTTGCCTCCATTGCTTTGCCTTTGCCTTTCCTTTGCCTTAGGTAGCTTTCATCTTGTCCCTTATCCCTTTTGGTGTCCTTCTCCATCTGTTTGATGATTGTATCACACATGCCATCCATCCTTTGAATGAGTTACTCACCTCAGATCCTGATTTGTCATTCTGATCACCACCACCCTTTGCCATACTACCTTCCTGATTCTTGTTGAAATGACATCAATGTTCATCCATGTCCCCACTTTGTATTTATGTCATACATATATTATCAATGTTCATATCAACTTCATATTTGCCCTAAACATGCATGATCAATATCAACAAACCACATATTTTACCACAGTCATGACACACATTACAGCATTATTACAGGGGCTTACAGCATCACACTCACTACAGACCCAAAGCAACACAGCATGCCATTGGTATGGTGCAACAAGCAGACAGCATGCAACAGGCAATCACAGCTTCTACAGAGTGTTGGCAACTCTAATCCCAAAAAGGAATCAAGCCACTGACTTCTGATACTTAGAGACAAGTGGAGGATAGAGGAATCCTGAAGAGAACTTGACTGAAGTTCTCTGGGGCTTGATTCAAGTATATATACTACTCTACAGTGTTTGTACATGTGTACATAGTTTAGGGGAGACATGGGTTATTATGACATAGTTGTGGAGCTTGTTACTAAGGTATGAGCGGAGATTAAATAAGGAACGTTCTAGAAGAGTCTAGATGACAGAAATTAAATACATGAGGACGTCATGTGTACTACCATGACATCATAGGCTTAGTCATCCAGACCGTTGTCCAGGGCCTTAGGGTTAGAGTTTAGATAGGTTTGTAAAGTGATGTTCGTAACACAGAGTACAATCCATGTCAATCAGCCACTTGGAATGGAAATAGGAGTGGAATCAAAGCAACAACACAAGTGACATCTGTGTATGTACAACTTAAAACAACATGGAATGTACTAATGGTATGTGTTGTGATTGAGATGGCATCATTGCAGCATTGGATGAGGCTTGGAGAGGCTTGTGTATCTCAAAATGTATATGAGAGGGTTAGGCTTCAGTGTCTACACAATACATGAATCACACCAGTGATGGAATACAGAATGAATGAAATATGTACATACTTGCACTGCTGGTTGTATTACTGGACAAACGGCACCATTTGGGAGTGGACAGGAGGTCAGTTAGCACAATCCCACTCTTACAGATTGTATTGCAAAGGCACCCTAAATCATATTTAGTCGTGTCCATTTTTTTCTGCACCCAGGCTGCCTGAAACTTGTACAGTTCACCAATTGCAGCATGTTCAGTGAGCTGAGTGAGGATGATGTCCTGCTTCTATTGATGAACTTGGCACTGAACCCTCACAACATTGAGAAGAAGGTGGGCCCCTTCTCACACAGAGTTGTTTTCACTGTCGCTTGAGTTCAAGTTGTCTCCAGCCTGAAACCGTCAGACTCAATGTATGGATTGCATTGGATAGCCATTACTTATGTCCATATGATCCCCTTGGTTTAAAGACATCAGTGGTGATGGAAACATGAAAGAAGTGCTCAGTTTTGAAGGTTGATGAATGTGGACCAGGAGCAGTGTCACCATATGAGATAATGACTTCTGGACCTTTGAGGGAATACTCCAACTGCCAGTGGCATTCCTTTCACTGGATTGGAAGGAACACCACCCTGATTATTTAGAGTGTTAGAAACGGATAGACCTGTGATCAGTGAAATCACATTTGGTGAGCCAGCATCAGAAGCAGGAATATTGAAATCCAAGGGCTCCCTTTTCAGAGCTGTAGCCAAAGGAGCTTCTTCCATCTCATCGCTATCAAATGAGCCTGAGCTACAAGGCTCCAAGAGTGCCATTATTTGAATGAAAGGCAAACATCAGGGTGAGGAAAGAAATAGTGGGTTGATCCCAATACCTTTTTGATGGCTGCCAAAGGTTAGATTATGTGTACTTCACACACTACTATGATCAGTGACATGTGACATCTCCTTGTTTGTCACTTTCCCAATCTCCTTCCTCCCTCAACATGCAATGAGTGATTGTGATGGACAGGCCCTAGGCTACCAACAGATTCCAATCAACTCCCCTACTCATTCATTACTCCAAGTCTGCTGTTCACTTCAAGTTCCCACTCACTAGGCTCCTAGTCATCAATCACCATCACCCTCAGCCATATATCCTTTTCCCTTGATACCAACATTATGTCCTTCTACCCAGCACTTTGAATATTTCGCACCTACTATGCTATGAATCTCCTGTCCTCCCCTGGTATGATTGTTAACATACCACCAAAGGGGAGAGGCTGTGATGGGTACATCTTGTTCCAACTCTTGTGAGTGCTATCAAATGCTACTGTAAATGCTAATTCAATTCCTCCAAGACCCATACATGTTGACCTACTTGTTCACTTCCCCCAAACTACTTCCTGCAATACTCACCTATTTCATTATCATAAGTGTTATTCCACTATATCTGCATCCTGCCAAACTGATGTATCGACCACCAAGTAAGTCATCACTGCATATTCACATTGTGTCCACAGTTTACTTGAAATCCACTACATATTATACCATACCACTGTACCTACTTACAGCAGCACACAATTCACTTGGACATGTAACAAGGGTAGTGGGAACTCAAATCTCTGCATCAGCGAATCCTCAAATTACTTTACAGACACTTTGCAGAAATCCAGGTATTGGGACATGATTTTGGATGTGTGTGTGAAAATGGAGGTCAGCATGGCTGATTATGCCCCACAAGGCCACAACCACTGGCTCAATTTTTCTTGTAACCATCACTGAGTATAACCTGTATTGTCACTACATTGCAGGCCTCATGGGTGGAGGCCTCACAGCTATCTGATCAGCTTTGAAACATGTAACTTGGACGCAAGGTGAAATAATCATAATCTTAGATGTGCTTCATCGTGTGTGCGATTCGCTCAAGCTTCTCAGGGGTGTGTTCATGTTTTGTGCAGTGCCTGCATGTATGGCCATGGCCACCCTTGCACTTTGCTTCATGAACCAGGAGATGTTCCAACACAATACCAAGATCAGAAAACCTGAAGCTGCACAGGTATGAGGTTCACATTCTGCATTATAGGCTTGAGATTGATCTTCTTGCATTCTAGTGTTGATCATGTGGTCCACAAACCCCCAGGAAGTCACCATCATCTTCCAGGACTATGCATGCAAGATACATCACAAGGTGAAACCACAGGCATCAACTTCCTTTGCCTTTCCATCATGTCCAGCAAGGTAATTCTGGGATAAGATGATATATGATCCTGAAAACAAAAGGACAGCCATAGTCAAGTTGGAAGAAAAGCATGCACATGTGAAACACCACCCTAATGGGCCACCACCGCTGCCTGAAGATGCCAAGGAACATCATTTCTTGGTCTCTGGCTTCTTGGCCACCTTGACCACCTCTTGCTGGGGAGGTATGACCTTGGTGGCTCTGGATTCACTCTTGTCAGGGGTTGCTGTCTCCCAATGATTATACCCTTGAATGAACAATATGATGTGATTCAAGCCTGCTGTACATGCAATCTTGAAGGCATCAGCAATATTGCTATCACTTGTGATCAGCACCATGTCTCCATTGACATCTGTGTAAGGCAATGTAAAGTCTGTTGGGTTGGACTTTTGATCAGGATTACCTCTGTATGAAGTAAAGAATGGGTCAGGGGTAGATCACACCACCCATTGCAAGAAAGTTGGTAGTCCACTTGTGGACATTTCCATGATCTCTACAACAGACTGTGTGTCTCGCCAAGTGGTGCTGCACCCCAGAACTGTAGCATGTGTTCGAATAGGAGGGATGTATAAAAGGTACCAGTACTGCTCATTGTATGCCCTGAGATGACATCTGCAATGTCTGATGGTATCAAAGAGCACACTGAGCAGAACTCTGCCTGGGTTCTGCTGCTCTCAGTACTGCTGCTGCACTTGTCACAATGCTAGGGTGGGCTATGGTTGCAATTTGTGGTAGTAGCCTGCACTCAGGTCCACATCCAATTCAGGTGATGGTGTGGATCTGGAGGTTTGAGAGACAAGGGTGGGGCCTGTTGAATGGTCACATGTCCCAGTCTGATCATTTCCTCACTGGCATTTGTGGTGGGTATACCCACAGACAGGCAATGTGGCTGTAGACCATGGCCAGATGCTGTTGCTCATGCTTGAGTGAGTTGCATCAGGTGTTTAAAACATCATTGCCCAGAGAGTGATGTGAGCCTTGGATGATGTGAGTTTAAAAACAAGGTCAATGTACTGTACATGGGATAGAAGGGGGAATGGTGTCACTCTGCATGTTTTATCTCACAGTCTGGGCTGGTATGACTGCTGTGCTGAGCAACTTGATCTCCTTGAAGGTATAAAAGGTGAGAAGTGTCAGGACAGGCTGAGTCATTGGAAACTGTCAACTCTCTGCATGCCATTTCAAGTTTTGATTCAATGCCTTACTGTCCTAGATGTTACAAACTTTTTTTTGGATGCCAAAGGCCTTACCCATTATTGCTCCCAGCCTAGGTCCACTTGTAATGCAAATCCTCTGCATGCAGCAACAGAGTGACTCAAATGGTGTCAATACAGCAGAAGTATACTCCTTTGATGATCTTGCTGTGGTAGAATGGGACATGGTAGACACAGACAAAGATCCTACCACGCAATTGGACAACATGATGGGTGAAGTATGTGACATTGACAAAGGGCCTCATCCTCCTGCTGATGCAAAACCAGAACTAATACATCATACAATACAGGCATTGCATTCTATGACTAGCCAGATAGTTGACCTGTACCTGAATGCCAGAAAAATTGAAGGCAGAGGGCAGACCTTTCTTGCTCACTTCAAACTGGATAGATTCTTGGACTATCACAAGCTCAACCTCTATTACCTGTTTTCCACCCTTGAGGACTGGCAGATGGCCAAAGTTCTCCTCACATCATGACTTAGCTTGAGGGTGATTGATGACTTCCCATCTCTCAGATTGGTATGTCCACTTGTTCATTTGAATTGCACTTTTTATCAACCTTGTCTTATCATCTCTAGACAAAGATGTTGCCTCTCTCAGTTCAGTCTGCAAAGGAGCTATGCTCCAGTGCAGAGATGCTTCCTTCAGGACCTGCTTGAAAGTTCAAGATCATTCCTACCACCCATCCAATGAAGCAGCCGGTGCATCTCTACTTCTGTGACTCTCTTGATTGCATGGAGTTGTTACCCAACAATCCACTTTTTGCCCACCAGATAGATTTTTCCCCATACCAATTGTTCACCACCATGGAACAAATCATATGACTGTATTCAGAGTGGATGAGTAGTGATGGCACATGGGAAATGCAGGTACAAGCTCCAGTATTTCCAGTATATCCATGTCAATAACATGCCAGTCTCCTTGCTAGTTGGAAATAGTGGCTAATGGCACACTTTGTGGTGTCATCTTGTCCTCTGACAAAATGCACATTACCAATATGTGTGGGGGCAGAGTCACACACCCATTACTTATTAATCTTGCCAATATCAGAATGAAGGTCTGCAATAAAGCATCATTGCACACTTTTCTCCTCCTCACACCGATGCCCATTCCTCAATTCCTACACAATTCCACCCAGATGTGTTCAGTGCTGGAAGTGTGGCTATTTCATCATTGTCTTGATATTGTCCTCAAACCCCTGAAGATTGTGGCATGTGTTGGGAGGATGATGTCAGACCCTGTAGACAACCTACACTATTGCTTCACCCCACTCATCTCTTATATCCTTGATTTTGAAACAACCCAAGAAGCCAGATAGGCTGTAGGTTGCCAGCAAGACTAATGACTCAAGAACTTAGCAAAGGAGCTTGTGGGGAAGACTCCAAGTGAACTAAACTGGAGTTCACTGGAGCGGGTCTTAGCCCTTAAGTACTACTCAAGGGTGTGTACATGTTGGTATCGGATCTACCAATCTACTACTCTATATAGACTAAGTGACACACAGCCTGCCATTGGCTGTGCATTGGAATGGAAGCATACATAGCCTTCGAGGCTGTGGGAGTGGAGATTAAAGAAGCATAGGTCATGAGGCATAGAATGGAAGAGAAGCATTACAGCCTCAAGGCTGTGAGCGGAAATGAAAAGGAAGTGCATAGTCCCAGCCTTAGGGTTCAACCCTTGGCCCTAGCCTGTGTGCGCTGCATGTGATGGCACTCTAGGCGTCGGAGTATGAACTCTATAAATATGTCAACTAGGACAAATAAAGGAGATCACATCATAGATCTGAGATAAGATAAGATAGGGACTGATCCAAAGCACAATGACTTGCAATGACTTGCGAGTGAGTAGCGTTGGCAGCTAATGAGTCAGGTGGGACTCTATCCCAAGGGAGCAGTTTACCGACGTGCTGAGGTCATGTGACTGTGTGAAATAAGGGCGAAAAATATACCCCTATAACATGCACTTGGGACCACGCCATTGAATTCAAACCAGGAGAACACAATGTCTCCTGTAAAACCTACAATCTTTCCCCTCCTGAACAAAAAGAACTTGAAGCATTCCTAGATGAAAATCTAAAATCAGGAAGAATACACCCCTCTAAGTCACCTTTGCTTCTGCTTTCTTCTTCATACAAAAGAAAGATGGACATCTCCACCCTGTACAGGACTACCATAAACTAAACGACTGTACAATAAAAAATAGATATCCTCTACCCCTTACATCAGAATTAATCGACAAACTCAAAGGTGCCAAATACTTCATCAAACTCAACATCCAATGGGGATACAACAACATGAGGATAAAAGACAGAGATGAATGGAAGGCAGCCTTCCTGACAAACAAAGGACTATTCGAACTGCTCATGATGTTTTTCAGATTGACAAACTCACCAGCAACATTCCAAACAATAATGAACCATCTATTTAGAAATCTGATCAGCCAAGGACACATGGCTGTCTACATGGATGACATCATCATCTACTCCACCAATATGGAATCACACCAATGAGATATACAAGAGGTATTGCAAATACTACAAGATAATAAACTATACCTCTGACACGACAAGTGTGATTTCAATCAAGAAGAGACTGACTACCTCAGACTAGTCATCTCACACAACAAAGCCACTATGAACCCCACGAAAGTCCAAGCAGTCCAAGAATGGCCAGTCCCAATGAATCAAAAACAAGTCCGAGCCTTCCTCAGCTTTCTAAACTTCTACCAATGATTCACCAAAGGATTTGCCCAAGTTGCAAAACCTCTCAACACACTCACATCAGAAAAGGAGTTTGAGTGGTCTCCTCAATGCCAAATAGCCTTCAAACAACTAAAAGAAGCTATCATGACAGCTCCCACACAAGCCATCCCCAATGAAACCAAACCATTCCGAGTTGAAACCAATGGCTCAGGGATCAGTATTGGCATGATACTGTCACAATGCCAAGATGGAATTTGGCACCCTGTCACCTACATCTCTTGTGGACTCTGCAATGCAGAGCAAAATTACCATGCAGCAGACCTTGAACTACTCACCATAGTTCATGCATTCAAAGAATGGCAACACTATCTCATTGGGGCTGCCCACCCTATTGAGGTATTATCTGACCATAAAAACCTTGAATTCTTCAAAAAACCCCAGGATTTGAGTAAAAGACAAGCAAGATGGAAATCCACTCTAAGCGAATATGACTACAAGATCACTCATAGATTAGGAAAAACCAACCCTGCAGATCCTCTGTCCTGGAGGCCAGATCTTGAAAAGGGGGTGGAATCTAATTCACAACAAATACTTCTTCCCGATTCAATCTTCAACAATCAACAGATCACTACGTCACCACTCTCGTTTGAACAAAAGATAAAGGAAACACAATATCAATGAGAAACCTACATGATCGAAGGATTGAAACAAGGAAATATATGGTCAGAGAAAGACAGAACTGTATACTTCTTAGAAAAGATGTACATTCCAAAAGACAAACAATTGAGAGAACAAGTAATCATCGCCCACCACGATCACCCCATAGCAGGACATCCAGGAATCAGGCAAACACAAGACCTGATCAAACAAAAATTTCATTGGCCAACAATAAATAAGGACATCAAAACATACATCAAAGGGTGCAATGCCTGTCAAAAGGCAAAAGTAAAAACAATGGCTCACACCACACCCCTAAAGTCAAATAGAATTCCCAATGCCCCATGGGAAGATACCTCAATTGATATAATCAGTCCCCTTCTCAAATCCAATGGCAAAAACACCATCCTCATAATTGTAGATCAGTTCTCAAAAATGATCAGACTCTTTGCAATCTCCAATACCATCACTGCCCAAGGAGTAGCCAAGATCTATCAAGATGAAATCTTTAAATTGCATGGCACACCTAAATGGATAATCTCAGACTAAGGACCACAATTTGTATCGACTTTCATGGAGACCTTCTGCAACCTCCTTAAAATTGAAAGAAATCTATCAACTGCCTACCACCCTCAGACTGACGGACAGACTGAGTGGATCAACACAGAAG